>CM035848.1:47311155-47528655 GCA_020510985.1 Pholidichthys leucotaenia
TCCCCAGGGACGTACACCAGGATCCTGTTTGTCGACTTCAGCTCAGCGTTCAACACCATCATCCCAGGCATTCTTCATCAGAAACTCCTCCAGCCCAAGGTGCCCCCCTCCACCTGCCAGTGGATCTCCAGCTTTCTGACTGACAGGTGGCAACAGGTGAAGCTAGGGAGATTTACATCCAGCTCCCGAAAAATTAGTACTGGCGCCCCCCAAGGATGTGTCCTTTCCCCACTGCTCTTCTCCCTCTACTCCAACGACTGCACCTCAGAGGACCCTTCGGTGAAGCTCCTGAAGTTTGCGGACGACACCACAGTCATCGGTTTAATCCGGGATGGTGATGAGTCTGCATACAGGCGGGAGGTGGAGCAGCTGATCCTCTGGTGCGGCCAGAACCATCTTTAACTTAACCCAGCCAAAACGGTGGAGATGACTGTGGATTTCAGGTGACACCCTACTTCATTCCCCCCACTCACCATCCTCAACAGCACAGTGTCCACTGTGGACTCCTTCAGGTTTCTGGGTACCACAATCTCCCGGAACCTGAAGCGGTCCTCCCATATAGACGCTGTCTGGAAAAAGGCCCAGCAGAGGTTGTTTTTTCTGCGTCAGCTCAAGAAGTTTGATTTGCCTCAGGAGCTGCTGGTTGTCTTCTACACCGCCATCATCCAATCTGTTCTCTGCTTTTCCATCACTGTCTGGTTTGGATCTGCCACTAAACAGGACAAGACCAGACTGCAGCGGATCATTAAGTCTGCTGAGAGGATCATTGGTACTGACCTACCCTCCACTGAGAACTTATATCGGTTCATAACCAGGAAACGGGCGGGAAACATCTGTGCTGACCCGTCACACCCCGGCCACAAACTGTTTGAACTTTTATCTTCTGGTCGTCGTTACAGATCACTGAAGGTCAAAACCACCCGTCACAGGAACAGTTTCTTTCCTCAAGCCATCACTCTGAACTCCTAACATTCACCTAGTCCTACCTGTTGCTGTACTCATGACTTTTCATCCATTCTTACATTGCACATAACTCTCACACTGCTTTTTACTTCATTCACATTATATCGCTGAATCTGAGTTCACATTGAAATACTGTGTGACTGTACAGTATATTTTTTCATATATTTCTGCAAAGTGTGGATAGTCTGAGTAAATAACTGCATTTATTCCTGTATATATTTGCATCCTTTTATAGAAACGTGGACAGACTGTAATTTACTGTACATACTCTGTTGTCATTGAATCCTTATTTAAATCTTATTTAAATCCTCCACCTGAACAACGAGAGCAAGTTTTTAGCCAAAGTCAAATTCCTTGTATGTGTTGTGCATACTTGGCCAATAAAGCTGATTCTGATTCTGATTATTAGAAGTCACAAATTAACAAGGAAAAGTTTCAAATTCTAGATGAAACATGTCACAAATTTACAAGTGAAAAGTCACAAATTTATTGCAAAACTTTATTACAAAGACATCCAAAATTTACTAGAAAGTAAAAGCTACAAGTTTACAAAAAAGAAAATTAATAAGAAAATGTTGCAAATTTACAAGAGAAAAGGAGTGAATTTATCCAAAAGTTAAAAATGTATGTTAAATGTTAAAAAGTCTCATATTTTTTTATAAAAAAAATGTAGCAAATTTATAAGAAAAAGAAGTCATAACTTTATGAGAAAAAAAAAAGAAAATTTCATCCTACAAAGTGACAAATTTATTTAAAAAAATTCACAAAAAGTAAGAAAGTTTTAAATTCCAGATAAAAATTGTACAAATTTACAAGATAAAAAGTCACAAATTTATGAGAAAAAATGGAAAATTTAAGAGAAAAAAGTTGCAATTTTTTTTCTAAGTCAAAAAATTCTCAAATTTGTGAGAAAATAGTTCAGTTTACTTGAAAACAGCTGGAAAATTTATAAGAAAAAAAAATAGCCAGTTTATTTTTTTTTTAAAAGTTGCAAATTTAAAAGGAAAAAGCAGCAAATGTGTAAGAAAAAATATTGAAAACTGATATGAAAAATGTTGCAAATTTGCAAGAAAAAAGTGACAAATTTACAAGTCACAAATTTATGACGAAAAAATTAGAAAAAGCTGCAAATTAACCAAACAAAAGTAGCAAATATGTGAGTAAATAAATTGAAAATTTATGCGAAAAAGGTCCCAAATTTATCAGAAAGTTATAAGTTTACAGTAAAGTTCAAAATTTTCAAGAAAATGTCAAAAATTTATAGGAAAATTGCAAATTTACAAAGAAAAAAGTAAGAGACAACTTTTAAAACATTACAAGACTACAGTAAAACTTGGAAAATCTATGAGAAAGTTCCAAGATTAATAGAAAAAGTTAGCAAAATTGCAAGAAAAAAGTCACAATTTTACAAGAAAAGCTAAAAAAAATTCATGAGAAAAAAAGTTCAGAATTCACAAGAAAAAAAAATCACAAATTTTTGAAAAAGGTCACAAGTTTACAGTAAAAAAAAAAATGCAAATTTATGAGACAGTAGGTGAACAGGTAAAGTCCATGTGGGCAAACTTAGATGGGACCATCATTGAATCCATGGACAAACCCACATGGGACCCATAAAACAGCCCAATTGAACCTTCGGTGGCGTGCTGCCCTATTATTGGCCTGGTTGTGTTTCAAAGATTCCTGTTTAGCTTTTGTGCCAGAGATGCTTCCACAGGAATCTGTGTCCAGAGATGCATCATTTGTTTACCAGAAAAATCTCCATGATTTATCAACTGATGCGGATATTCACTGCTGGCCTTTCTGTAAAAAAGCTGATGTTCACTGAGAGTGTGAGCAACAGTCCCACTTCTGACGCAGCTTGGAGGTGGGAAACTGGAATCAATAGAACAGAAAACAGCGTTGCAGCTGTGAAAATGTAGAAAATATGAGGGCTGCTCATTAAACAGTCCCCCATGGACTGAGAGGAACCAAACTTGTTACAGTTATTAGTCTTTTTCTGCATAGGAACGATCCCATCACTTTATGCAGCTGGTGAGACCTTCCCAGTGGAAGTCTGCAGGTTGCGTCAGAAGCCTCAGAAATCAGCGTTTCATCATCTTGGAAGTGCTTGCACTTCAAAAAGGACTTCATGGCTGGAAAGAGGTGGAAGTCAGATGGTGTGAGGTAGGGACGCCTCCTTGATTAGCAGAATTAGCCATTCGCTTGTTTAGGGTTGTTCCTGTGTTTATACACCCCAGGGACGGTTCACATGTTACCAGCCACTCAAAACACGCACCCCTGTCTCTGATATTGCTTTATTTGGGCTTTTACATTGTTAACATTCAGTCAGTATTTGTTGATATCTTACTTAGCCCAACAGCCAGTTCGTTTAAGCTAACATTAGCCTCAAACATGGTGTTGAATCAAAACTTAAACCTCGCAGAGAAATGATGAAAGAGGAAGAGTGGGGCTCATGAGCATTTAAAGCGGTCATTGAATGCACTTTTTCCACATTTTAACAGCTCACACATGTCTTAAAGTCACATTCTGCCAAAAATCAAGTTTTTTCTGTTTTTAACATGTCTGTAGCATGTATTTTGTGACTTACAAGACATATCAAGAGGAAAACCAGTCCCAAGTCTGTGTTTTTCTGCTGTGAATGTCCATTTAAGCTCCGCCCCTCTGCCCCATTTTGGACAGAGCATTTCTAGCTACATAAGTATTCCTGCTTAGCCAGACCAGTTATAACATTAACCAATCAGGCTAAGCACTGGGTATGGCTACAGACCTGAGTTCACTGCCTCGGAGGAAGAGGGAGGAGCCAAGGAGCAGCAAGATTCAGGAAAGCCAGCGGTAGCTGAGGCGCACTCTGAGGACTGTTGTGGTGACCGGTGTGCTGATGCTGTTAAATTGCTGTGGAATCATGGCAAAATTATTGGGCGATGGGCTGGAGTGACGTGAGGTACACTACCGTTCAAAAGTTTGGGGTCACTTAGAAATTTCCTTATTTTTGAAAGAAAAGCACTGTTTTTTTCAATGAAGATAACTTTAAACTAATCAGAAATATACTCTAATATCTAATATACATTGCTAATGTGGCAAATGACTATTCTAGCTGTAAATGTCTGGTTTTTGGTGCAATATCTACATAGGTGTATAGAGGCCCATTTCCAGCAACTATCACTCCAGTGTTCTAATGGTACAATGTGTTTGCTCATTGTGTCAGAAGGCTAATGGATGATTAGAAAACCCTTGTACAATCATGTTAGCACAGCTGAAAACAGTTTAGCTGGTTAGAGAAGCTATAAAACTGACCTTCCTTTGAGCAGGTTGAGTATCTGGAAAAAAATATTATTTCAAATATAAATCATTATTTCTAACCTTGTCAATGTCTTGACTATATTTTCTATTCATTTTACAACTCATGGTGGTAAATAAGTGTGACTTTTCATGGAAAACACAAAATAATTGTCTGGGTGACCCCAAACTTTTGAAGTAGTTTTTTGTAATGTATATTGTGGACTGTAGACTGGGGAAACAGGTGGTAACAGGGATAGCTATTAGAATGACTAAGATCAGAAGAAAATAACAATATAAACCACGCTTGGTGTGAGCCTCCTGGTACCAGTGTTAGCTCGGAGGCTAATAGCTCACAGGCTAATAGGATACCTTTAGCCCTCCTTCCATCTACATGACAGACAGCTAGGTGGGCAAATTAATAGAGTAGTGGGCAGGTCTTAAGGACGGCAGTGGGTTGGCTTTGTCAAATCATGATGTATACAACTTACCCGAAAGAGTCAAAAACATTTCTGGGAGAAAAAAACAAGATAAAGATTGTGAGTTTTTTTGTAAGAGAATTGACTGTTTTGATATTTTTTTTGATAATTACATGACCAATAAACACATTTCAGACAGTTAAAACCTACAAACATAAGATTTTCAATGACCCCTTTAAAGCAATATACCATAAAAACATCCCGTTTTGAGGACAGCTCCTTCCCCGTGTGTAAAATGGTGCCGCAATAATTGAAATGAAGCATTTTAAACAAGTCAAAGATGTTTCATAAACACCCCTGAGAGCTGGGTTAACATGTGGATAATAGAGCATAAAAGGGCTTCTTAAAAGCTGGAAGTGACCCATCTTATAGATGTAAAAAGCTCAAACTTTGTGTTTCCTACAGTTTATGGCTGTAGCCTCCACCCTCTTCTGTGTGTTAGCAGCTGCAGACAGCTGCTCTCCAATATCCTCATGGGTGTCACTTAGTCAGTTTTCTTGATGAGCCTCCTCTTTCTTCTCCTCCTCCTCCCCCTCCCCAAGGAGAGAGTGGATTGTCAATGACAACAATTAATTTTTTCAACCTGCAACAAAGTCACACATGGAACTTCCTGAAGTAGCCTCTTCATCAAAAACCATGGTGGCTATGTTATGTCTGAAATGAGGTGCTGACAGCGGAAGTGAACTGAACTCTCCTTTATTCAACATACAACTAACTATATACAGAAGGGTGGGGCCATACAGTTTGCTGTGTGATGACGTCACCTGCCTGCATGTCACCACGTCCAAAACACCACATTTACCCCCCCCCCCCCGCCTTCTCGAAAAATCCAAAAACTTATAACCACTAACTGACCAAGTGGATTATTCTGCCACTTTGGTCGGTCACATCGTAACTAACAACATAACAGTTCAAATATTCAAATGTTAGTCACAAAGTCCTTTAGGTGGCGCGGTGTCTGCCGAACATGGGTCGAATGGTACTCGGGTTGTGCTGCCTCCGCAGGCTCCAGCAGACACTCTTCGGGAATCGTGGGTCTTGTATCGTCAAAGTCCCAGCCCATTCCCGTCTGCAGCCATCTCCTGATCCAAGGCCAAAGTCGATGTCACCTTTCTGAGGCAACTGTTGTGCCACCGTGACCCATCAGAGAGACGAAATATGGCTGACCCCAACTGAGCTGTGAGCTGCATCAGCATTGTCCAAATGACTGCAGCTTGTGAGCGCGGTTGGGGCACCAGATCCGGACCCAATCCAGTACTGCAAGCCTGGGTCACTTCACCCAGCATTTTTTGTCAAACCTTTGCTTCAGACGTTGCTGTTGTTTGACCACCCTCCCTCTAGATGAGGGTCTTTCTGTAGTGTCCGATGGAGAGCGTAGTTGGCCCAGGGGGAGGCACATCTCATGTCCTAGCATTATTAGGGCTGGGGAGCTGCCTGTCATGGCGTGAGGTGTCACTCTATAATGTAGCAGGGTGCTCTGTAGTGCGATCGAAAATGGGAGTAAATGGGAGTCCTTATGTGCTTAATAGCTCTTCCCCCCACGAAGGCCGCGAAGTCAGCTGAGGTGAACTGCAGTCCATTGTCTGTTGTGATTGCATCTGGCACACCCCAGCGGGCGAAAGGGGAAGTGAAGAAATTGGTGACTACGTTGGTGGTGACTGAGCCGGTGGGCAACACTTTGGGCCATTTTGAGTGGAGATTGTAGGCCATTAGTAGAAAGTGTTAGTGAGGGGTGGTAGTATGTAGTTCACCGCCTATGTCCAATTGAATGTGTTTCCACGGGGCTGACGGCCATGGTAGTGGCTGCAGGCCTAACTAATTGCAGGCCTAACTAGGCAGGGCGTACAGTCTTTCACCATGATCTCCACGTCCTTGTCAATGCCTGGCCACCAGACTGAGCCCTACAACGCTGTTTGACTCTAACGATGCCCAAGGGGCCCTCGTGTACCATGGTCAGGATACGGCCCTTTAGCGCCTCCAGGATCACCATGCAGAGCCCCCTTGCCATGCAGACATCGTTCCAGGATGATCGGTTGTCTCTGAGTCTGTGAAAGGGTGCTAGTTCTTCCGATAGGTTGGATGGCCAGCCCTTGCGAATAAAGGTGCAGAGCTTGGTTAGTATCCTGCTCTAGGATCTCTGGATCCTGCTCAGACACGGCCTGGAGCTTCTGCAGGGAGACGGTGGTCTGAAGTGGGTCATGCAGCATGTGGACCAGTTCATACTCTAAGGGGTCCTGGTCGACACTTAGTATAGGGTTAGATGTGGCCCGGAACAATAGGTCCGCCACTACGTCTTCTCTGCCTGGCATGAACTGGGTGGTGAAGTTATATTCTTGTAGCCTTTCTGTCCACCTGTAAATGTGCAGAGGTTTGTGTCCCGACTCCGATGTTTCCAGCAGTGCCATGAGGGCCCTATAATCTGTCTGGAGTGTGAAGCATTGCCCATACAGGTACATGTGCCAACACTCACACACCCAGATGCATAGCAGTGCCTCCCTCTCTCCCACCGTGTACTTCTGCTCAACTGAAGTAAGTGACCTTTAAGCGAACACCACTGGGTACTCAGTCCTCCCTTGGAGCTGGGATAGCACGGCTCCCACTGCCATGTTGGACGTATCACAGGTCACAAACATAGGGCTCTGTGGGTTGAAATGGGTGAACACTGGTGGGAAAATGAGCTGTGTTTTCAGTCAGCGGATGGCAGTGAAGCATGCCAAGGTCCACTCCCAGGGTGGTGCTTCAGGAGGGTGTGTAGTGGCTCTATCGTCTCTGAGTAGTGGGGGATGAAGTGTCTGTAGAAATTTGCACTGCCCAGAAATGATAACTGTACGGGGCACGATGGTTCAGGTAGGTGCAGTACTACCTCAGCGTTTGAATGAAGGGGGCTCAGGCCCTCAGCAGACAGGCAGAACCCCACAAACTCGATGGCTGATGCTTCGAAGATGCACTTTTCCTTGTTGAGGGTGAGGCCATATTTTCTCAGTACCTCCATTACCTTAGTGAGGTGGGTGTCATGGGAGGCTGATGTCACGTCATGCACCATGATGTCATCCGGGTACACCACCACCTCTGGGAGACTGGCGAACTCGTAGCTATGATTTTCTGAAAACAGCTCAGGGTGGAACTGAGGCCAGAAGGCATGTGGGTGTACCTGAACATTCCCATGTGGTTAACGAAGGCCATTAGGTTGTGGCTGTCTGGGTGAAGTAGAACCTGCAGGTAGCCTTGGCTGAGGTCCAGTTTGGAAAAAACTTTTGAGTCATGGAACACCATCATCAGTTCCTCCATCTTGAGCAGGGGATATCTGTTGGGAATCACCGCCTTGTTCCCCATTCTGAGGTCAATGTATGGTAGTAGGCCACCTGACTTCTTCTTTGTCACCACCAACTTGAAAATCCAGGGAGATGTGTTGACCCACTCAATGACACCGGTGTCTAAAAGCTTTTGCAGTTCTGCCATGAAGTCGTCCCGCAGTGCAAGAGGTAGTCAGTGGAGAGGCTGAATTTTTGAGGACACCGTCGGATCAATGAGCGGTCGGTGGTTGAAAGAGGTGAGGCAGCCCAGTCCTGTGAAGAGCGCCGGCCAACGGTGCTGCCAGGATGAAGAGACTGTCAAAACGGTAGAACCCATTGGGTCAGTGATGGAGAAACCCAGCTCGCTGATAGATCGGTGCCCAGCAGGTCGGCCTACTGGCGCGTCACTTGGAAGGGGAACGACAGAAAGGTTTTAGAGCTGCAGCATACAGAAAAGGCCACCGTCCCTACCATGCCAATCCTGACGTGCCCATAGCCAAATAAGTCCTCCGCATTCGCTATGATGGTCTTCCGAGGGAACAGTTTCCTGACAGTAGACTTGCTCAGAAGAGACCTCGAAGCCACTGTATCCAGCAGCAGTGGCACACCAACACCATCTAGCACCACTGTGCAGAATCAGAATCAGAATCAGATTTATTGCCATTGTTCATGTAGTACACAAACTAGGAATTTGTCTCGGTGCCATGCTGCAACATTAAAAACATGATGAGATAAAGAGATAAACTAAAAAAACTAAAGGACTAAAAACGTGCAATAAGTGTAGAAAAATAAGTAATAATAATAATTTTTTTTTTTAATTTTTTTTTTTTGTTACTTATTTGTACCCGTAGGTAGATTTGGTTTGCAGTCTGGTGACAAGCCACTGGCTGCTGGTCGCTGCGTGCGCGAGCGCCCTAAACCTACATGCTTTTGGTATGCGGGAGGAAACCGGAGAAATCCCACGCAACACGGGGAGAACATGCAAACTCCACACAGCTCACTGTTGGTCGGGGGCTGGGATCGAACCCACGATCTCATGATCCCCGCGATCCCCCGGCCGAGGGTAAACTGTGCTGCCACAGTGCTAAACCACTGCGCCACCGTGCAGCCCATAATAATAATAATAATAATAATAATAGGTCAAGGTCATAAGATGCACCAAGTCTTCATCAGTAGACTTGACCCCACCACCAGACCCCATCATGTACGGTCCTACATCAAAACCCATGTTAAATTAAATGACAATATCAAGATTGAGCAACTAGAAACCAAGTATGATGGTTATGCCTCTTTTAAGATTACATGTCCTGCCAGTTGCAGCAAGAAGTTGCTTGACAAAAATGTGTGGCCATCTGGTTTATACCTTCGACAGTTTTTTGAGAGGAAATGATCTACATGTGACTGTCATTATTGTGTTTGTCATTATACTCATTCAATAGTAGGACCAACCTTAGAATATGTTCATTTAACTGCCAGAATGTAAAAACTTCATCTAATGAGATCTCCAGTTTATGTGATAACCATGACATTGTGTTATTGCAGGAACACTGGTTATTCAAAAACGAATTGTCTATTCTGAGCAGATTACATGGTGACTTTATAGGACAAGGTGTCTCCTTTATGGATACGGAAGAACATGTTATCTTAGGTCGCCCCTATGGCGGCGTCGGTATCCTATGGCGGAAGTCACTTGCGAACAGTTGTGTTGTGAAAACTTACGATTGCTTAAGAGTTACAGGTATTGAAGTCAACCTGGGTGACTTTCACTGTCTTATATTATGTGTATATTTCCCCTATGACAGTGTTGAAAACTTGGATGAATACTTGCACTGCCTGAGTCTCGTTAAACGTATCACCGAGGACTTTCCAACTCCATATGTGTTCACAATTGGTGACTTCAACGCTAATACAGCACGTTCAAGTTGTTTTGGAGACGAACTGGTGTCTTTCTGTGAGAGTTACTCCTTACACATCTCGGACAGGATTATCTTACCAGGTGATACCTTTACTCATGTTAGCTTGGCTCATGGCTCTACATCATGGCTTGATCACTGTGTGACTACATCCTCAGGCCATGATAACATATCCAATATCAAAGTTCTGCTTGACTATGTGAGTTCTGATCATGTACCTTTATCTATAGATATTGAGGTATCTAGTGCTGTAAGTGGCCCCCGGGAAGCTCCCTCAGCCACAACGAGCAGTAGAACATACAAATGGCGTGATGCCACAGCGTCAGACCTGTCCAGATATAAGAAACTTACTCGTAGGAAACTCTGTAACATCCGTGCTCCTATGGACGCCATCAGGTGTCACGACCGTAATTGTGCGGCACACAGGGACGATATTGACAGGTTCTACAGTGATATTGTTGATGCTCTAAATTACTGTGTGAGTGAATGCATTCCTAGTCACAGTGTGGCCACCCAATATAACGTCCCAGGCTGGAATGATGTCGTTAGCGAGGCTCACACAGCTGCTCGGGATGCTTTTTTGTGGTAGAGGAGTAATAGCAAACCACGTTCTGGTCCAATATTTGAAAACATGAAAAATTGCAGGGCTAGGTTCAAATATGCTCTACGAACATGCAGGCGCAATGAAGAAAGTATCAAATGTGACCAGCTAGCTAATCACATGAGTGAACTGAATATGGTAGAATTCTGGAAACAAATGAAGGCTATGAGCTCCCACCGGTCTGTCAGATCAAACACTATTGATGGTGTGACTGGTGACGTTAATATTGCTGAAAAGTGGAAATGTCATTATGAAGCTATTTTCAACTCAGTCAAGAATGTTTCAATGAAGGATTCTGTTATGCATGATATTCGTCTGTATAACGACATGTTTGATGCCTCTGATATTTCTGCTGTTACTCCTGTTGAAGTTGATTCACTGATCAAAGTTCTCAAGAAAGGCAAATCAGCTGGCCCTGACTGTCTCACCAGTGAATGCCTCATCAACGCCGATTTCAACTTGTGTATTTTGTTGTCATTGTGTTTTAACTGTATGTTTGTTCATGGTTACATGCCAGACATGTTGATGGACTCTGTTATTATTCCTTTGGTGAAAAACAAGTGTGCCAGTCTTTCTGACATGAACAACTACAGACCTATAGCTATTGCTAATGTTATATCTAAACTGTTAGAGGGTTTATTCCTGAACAGAATTGAGGATTATCTGTGGACAAACGACAATCAGTTTGGTTTCAAATCAGCTCTTTCAACTGACAAGGCTGTTTACCTACTCCATGAATTTGTTGACTACTTCAGAAGCCACTCCACTAGTGTTTATGCTACGTTCCTAGATGCTAGTAAAGCTTTTGACAGGATTAACCACTGGGGTTTGTTCAGAAAATTGATCGATCGAGGTATCCCTATTTACATTGTTAGCATCCTGCTATACTGGTACAGAAGGCAGTCTATGGTTGTTAGATGGGGCAATGTCACCTCATCCAAATTTCATGTGACCAACGGTGTTAAACAAGGTGGTATACTGTCACCCTTGTTGTTTAATGTCTATGTTGATGATCTCAGTGTACTGTTGAACAATACTAATGTGGGCGGCTCCTTTAACGGTGCACTGTTAAATCACATTTTCTACGCTGATGACCTCTGTTTGTTAAGTTTGTCTACCGCAGCGATGCAACATCTCCTTTCTGTATGTGAAAAATTTGGTAAAAAAAATGACATCCTGTTCAACTGTACTAAATCTATGTGTATGGCTTTCAAACCAAAGGGCGTCAATACGTCGAATCCTGTTATGTCACTTTGTGGTAATAGCTTGAACTTTGTTGAAAAAGTCAAATACCTAGGTGTGTGGATTGAATCTGATAAGACCAATGCTGATTGTAACAGGCATCTCAGGAAACTGTACGCTCAAACCAATTTACTGTTGAGTAATTTCCATAGATGTTCTCCTGATGTCAAATGTATATTGTTCAAGACCTTCTGTACCTCAATGTACTGCTCGCCTTTATGGTTTAATAGCAATGTTGCCGTTAGGAACAAAATCCGCATTGCATATAATAATTCCCTAAGAAGGTTGCTAGATGTACCATGAAGGTCGAGTGCAAGCAAGATGTTTGTGTCTGTGAACATTCCGTCTTTTGGAGAATTGATACGTAAGAATGTTTACAGTTTTTTGAGAAGGCTGCTGGAATGTAACAATCATCTTATATCAGCAATTGTCAACTCGTCACTCACACTTCATTCCAGCATTTGGAAGTGGTGGCGTTCCATTTTATACTGAGCCCATTATGTTTTTTTGTTGTTGTTGTTTTTTTGTTTTTTTTTGTTGTTGTTACAAGAGCGCCGAGTGTCTGCTGATCTGTATATACTTTTATTTATTTATCTATTTTCTACTCATTTTAGTTTTGCTCTTAATATGAACCCTGAGTTTGAAATAAACGTTTGAATTTGAATTTGAATTTGAATAATAATAATAGTAATAATGAGTAATACTAGTCAAGGCAGTTTTAAATAAATTAGCAAGTAGCAGATAATATGGGGTACCACAGTGCAGTTGATAATGCAACAGAAAAACAGTGATGAATGTCATGAGTCTGGTTGAGCTGCTGTACATAGTGCACGAGAATCAATAAGTCACTTAATGTTCAGCAGTCTGATGGCAGAGGGGAAAAAGCTATTCATGTGCCGGGAGGTTTTAGTCCGAATGGACCGAAGTCTTCTACCTGAGGGGAGGGGGGCAAACAGCTCTCAATCTCACTTCTGCAACTACAGCTGCAGGACACAGACTTTGTGTCCTCCTCTCCTTCTCTGAGAGCCGTGGGCTCGCTCCCGGCACGCACGCACGGCGCCGGGAGAGGAGCTCGTGACAGCGGTATGATATAATAAACTTCCTTAAAACCTCAGCATCGCAGCCTTATTTTATCATCCGCCGCACAGGTAGAAGTGTAGAAGCCGCACCAGTGTAGAAGATGTGCTCAAATGATGAGGCTGAGTTTAGTCGTAAACCAGCTTTATTGACAGAACACAGCTTCTAGCATTCTCAAAGCAGGAAAGAGAAAGAATCATATCTCATCACCCTTTTATATGTTTCCAGCATCAGAATTCAAGTCACATGGTGTTTTCAGTAAACATACAGTCACAAAGCATCCCTTTGAATCTTCACCATTGTCTCTCATTTCCTGATGAACCGGAAATCTCTCCGGGGCATCTTCTGTGAGACAAAGAGACAAATCTCACACCTCCTTGTTATCTTCTGCAGATTCGAGTCCTTTGTCCTTGCAGATGTGACACCCTCAATACACATGCAGTCCTGTCTCTGTGGAAACGTGGGCCCACAATGTGTGTCGCCCACACTACCCCCCCCCAAACGTCTAGTAAGGGCAAAACCTGCATGGCATAAAAAAAGAAAAACACAAAACACTCCATATATCGCTAATCAATCCACCAACTGCCTAGGTTTTAACTTTCTGCCGAATCTGCTGCAACCTGGCTTGGCTGCACCTGCAACATCTCTCTGCACCTGTGGATTAAAGCTGTTAGCACCTTCCTGTGAAGATTTTGGAGAATGTCCTCTCGGCGGCCTGCCACAGCGGGGGGGCCTCGCGAGCTGCACTTCCTCATCAGCCAAAACAAGAGCAGCACTTGAACGGCCAGTTTTTGGTACCAACTGAGTGAATAGCAGTTGGGCCGGGTGGGCGGGCCATTGAATTTGTGAAGGCTGAGTGGCAAACTTTAGCAAAGTGGTTGACTTTCTTACAACCGTAGCATTTCTGCCCCCTGGCTGGGCAGGCGGGTGATTGAGTCTGGTGCTTAGATGAACCATAGTTACCGCAGGGCAGGCACTCACCCATATTTCCCCGTTTCCTACCCTTCTTCGTTTGGTTGTAGCGGGGAGTTGCAGGGTCGGAGCACCGGGTGGCGGTGGTGATGGCCTGTGCTCATGGGGCCAGACGAGGGGCTTGTCAGTCAGGCGACATTAGCTGCATTGATAACTGGATGGCCGTTTCCATTTTGGACGCCATCTTCACAGCCTCATCTAATTTCAGGTCGTTCTTCGCCAGCACCAGCTGCTCCCACAACCACAGGCTCTTAGCATGCTCTGCTAGCCTGTCACGTACCATCCCTTCCTCTCTGTCACCGAACGCGCACACGCTAGCCAGGACACAGAGCTCAGTGACATACTGGAGGACCGCCTTATCCTCACGCTGGTAGCGCTGGCCAAAAACAAGCCTCTATGCCATAATGCTACGTGAGTCAATGAAATGTCTGTCCGTCACGGCAACACAGTCATCATATACAGTATGTCTGCAGGGCCGAGAAAATGGAACACACGCTGCCCCTCACTACCGAGATTGTGGATTAGCACATTCCTTAACCTTTCATTGCTAGCATTGGTTAAGTCAGTCCTGTCAATAAAAGCCTGGAATGACTTGTGCCAGCGGGACCAGGGAATTGATGGCTCACCTGGTAAAGCGAAAAACTGTTCCAGAGGTTGCAATAGTGTCATTTTTATCCTGGTCGCCATTGTTATGGCTGAAGCGAGGTGCTGATAGCAGACGTGAAGTGAGCTCTCCTTTATTCAAGACACAACTAACTATATACAGAAGGGTGGCCCCATATGGCACCACGGCCAGTTCACCACATGATGTCACTTGCGTGCACATCACCACATGCAAACACCACAGGCAAGTGCCACCAGAAAATCACCAGGAAACTCAGGATCATATCAAAATCAACTTTTATTTCCTCTGATGTAACAAAACAGACACAACATTTATTTAAATAAATATATGTACATAAATAAAGTCTCAAGCTAAAAAAAAGAGTGCATTTTTACAGTGGCCTTTAATTCTGTACATTTCTATGCCGCATATCCAGCCGTTTCTGACTGTTAAGCACAATACACAAATGCAATGGATCCCCTCAGCCACTAGGGGGTCCCAAAGCTTCAAATTCACCCTCAACATTTTTTAGGGGTGTAAAAATTAACTTTACCTTCTTTTCCTTTCATAAATTTCCAACTTTTTCTCTTGTAAATTATTGATTTTTTTAAATGAATTTGTGACTTTTTTTTCCTCATACTGCACATTTGTGACTTTTTTCTTGTAAATTTGTAACTTTTTCTCAAAAAAATGTGATTTTTTTTCTTGTAAATTTGGGGCTTTTTTCTTTTAAACTGACAACTTTTTCCTCATAAATTTACAACTTTTTTCTTGTAAATTTATGACTTTTCTTGTAAATTTGCAACTCATTTGTAAATTTGTGACTTTTTATCTTGTAATTTTGTAACTTTTTTTTTGTAGATTTGCAACTTTTGCTTGTAAATTTGTGGCTTTTTCTCATAAATTAATTTTTTTCTTGTTAAGCTGTAACTTTTTCTTCATAAATTTGTGGCTTTTTTTCTTTGAAATTTGTAACTTTTTCTCAAAAATTTATGACTTTTTTTCTTGTACATTTGTGCCTTTTTTCATAAATTTGTGACTTTTTCATATAAATATGTGACTTTTTATCCTGCAAATTTGTGACTCATAAATTTGTGACTTTTTTTTTTAATTTTCAACTTTTTATCTGGTAAATTTCAAACTTTCTTATAAAATTGTGACTTTTTTCATAAATATGTGACTTTTCCCATAAGTGTACATCTTTTTATCTTATAAATTTGTAACTATATTTATCATAAATTTGTGACTTTTTTCTTGTAATTTTTAGGCTTTTTCTAAACAATTTGTGACAATTCTTCTTGCAAATTGCAACTTTTCTTGCAACATTTCTCTTGTAAATGTTCCAACTTTTTCCTCACAAACTTTCCACTTTTTTCCCATGAACTTTTGACTTTTTTCCACTCATAAACTTGACAACTTTTCTTGCAAATGTGTACATTTTTCCTTTTGTAAAACATTAAAAATAAAAACATTTCTTTCTTTTCAGTCCAACAGTCTCTTGTTAATCGTCTTCTAGGCATTCCGTCCCCGCTCCTGTCAGTCTGAGTTTTGCTCTGTAGTTCCTCTTTTTACTTTCCCGTCCCAAGCGTTTCACTCCTCTGAGGCTCGTTCCTCTGCCTTCCTCTTTCTGTCGATGCATTCCATCTTACGGCTCTCGTCTTTGTTTATCCTTGTGGAGAGAAGAGCTGGGATTAGGCCAGAGGACTAATCTGAAACATCTGGAGTAGTCATGTGAGATTTGGTATAAAATGCTGCGTGTTTGCAGAAAAGATTTATGTCTCTGCTATTTATTTATTATTCTAAAACAACATTTTGGCTACAGAAAATTTGTCCCAGACCCTCCTCTGGGGGCCAAGTTAAACTTGTTTGACTTAGGTTTTGTTCTGTTACAGCTGCTGAGGGAGGTATGGAAAGCCATTTGGGTCAAAATTCAGATTTTCTTACTTTGTTGTTGTTGTTGTTTGTTTTTAAGTAAGCAACATGATAAACAGCATTGTCCCTGTGTTATTAACATTGTTATGAATATGTTGTTAAACTAATCACTTAAGTGAAAAAAAAAATCTTATTTTTGAATTTTGGGTTCAAACCATCATTGCAAGATATTTTTTGTGTTCATTTTGTTTGTCTTCCCTTCTTTGTTTAGCCCGTCACATTTGAATTGCAGTTGGAAAGTTTTACAAACTGATGTCTAGAATATTGAAATACTTTGGGTGACTAAAAACTACTCTGCTTTGGGCACTCAAAACCACTTGGTTAGTTTCGGGTTTTTAAAACTAAAAATTACTTGTTTTAGCTCATGAAACTACTAGGCTTCATGTAATTAAAAACTACTTCACTTTGAAAAAATAAAAAACCTATAAGCATTAAAAACTGTTTTGTTTTTTTACTTTAGCCACTAAAAGTACTTGACGAGGTTTAGCTGCTAAAAACTATTCCACCATAAGAACTAAAAACTAAGTAGTTTTTAGTATTTTTTTTTAGCTGCTAAAAGCTACTCTGCTGTAGGCACTAAAAACTATATAGTTAGCTTCAGCTCCTAAAACACCACTCCAATGTAGGCAATAGAAACTACTTGGTTAGCTTTAGCTAAGTAGTTTTTAGTGCCTACAGTGAAAGTTTTTACTAGCCTACTTGATGCTGACAAACCAGTTTTTACTGGCTAAAGTACAATAGCTTTTAGCAGTTAAAGCTAACAAGTAATTTTTCATTACCTATAGCAAGGGCTGTCGCGATAACTGCAATTATGTAATACTGCGCTATGGACAAGCCTACCACAGAGGAAAACGAGTAACTGCAACAACCGCGGTGTTCACTTTTTTGTGTGTGTGGCTAAATCTCATTGTTCACTTATGTGCCCCTATTGATTAATAAATAAATTAAGAGTATTTTTATTGCCAACAGCATGTTTGCACCTGGTAATGATGGCGGCAGCACCCAGTGCTGTAGAAGGTTTCACGGCATTGGGTGCTGACAGCGTCAGCACCATGTCGGACACTCTCTTTCCATATGGACTCCAGTTAGTGATGGAAGTGTTTGGACTCCTTGTTAAATACAGCCATGACATTGAGCACTGAAAGGGCACAAAGCATGTTATTGCCTTCTGAGCAGAGTGTTTATGATCCTGACAACTGAGCTCAGACAGTGAAACAACTACTGCGTAGTGCATCGCTTTTTTTTTTAACATGATTTTTCGGACAGCGGCAAAAATTCAAAAATCACCGAGACAAGAGCCACACAGGGTCCTGTATGGAGACTGTCCTGTTTAAATAAACTGAATGTCACTGCAGTCTCCAGTCCATACACACCGTAGTTGAAATACTGGAGTTCCTGCCACTGCTTTATGAAAATGATCGGGGGGGGGGGTTGTTTTGTTTTTTTTACAGAATCAGCAGTTCATGCCTAGCAAGACCGGAGCTCTGCACAACTGCCACACATGCACATAAAGTTGAGAGCAGAGCTGCAGCAAGTTTCTCACAGCTTCCATCATTTTCCACATAAGTTATGAACCCTGTTTAAATTACGAGACCACAGGGTCCTAAAAACATTTGCAATAATACCGCATACTGTGTTGAGCTGTCCACCCTCACCACAGGAGAAATTCCTCTACTGTGACAGCCCTACTTACAGCGGAGTAGTTTTTAGTATTTGGAGCTAACCAAGTAGGTTTTATTAAATGAAGCAAAGAAGTTTTTAGCAACTAAAGCTAATGAATAATTTTTAGTACCTACAGTGGAGTTACTTAAACAATTTGAAGCTAAGTGTTTTTTTGTGGCTAATGCAGAATTGTTTTAGCAGCTAAAAATAATTAGATAGTTTTTATTGCCTACAATTGGGTATTTGGTTTTTAGCATCTGATGCTAACCAAGTAATTTTTTATTGTCTATCCACCGAATTCCTGAGGGCGCTGCTGTAGAAACGATTATGGGCGCAACTTCCTGTTTTGGCTGAAGCCATGCTAAATGAGTCAGCAAGAGTGGAGATGTGGGGCATTTACAATAGCGTTTTTAAAAGTTTTTCAAATTCATTTTAATGTATAGTCCACATATGTGTTTTGCGCTCAAGTGGCAGCTAATTTCAGCATTTGTAGTTTTTGTAATTTTTGATGTTTTGGCGTAGTTCTGGTACTTGTTGCTAGTGTTCGTAGTTGTGCCATGGACTGTATAAATGAAGGCTTCTCACCGGCAATGATCACGCACTGAAAACTAACAAGGGCTGTTGGTGTGATCAGTGGTGCAGACGCAAGAGCACTAGGTATGTTTTCACTTGTATGAATGTCACAGATCTGACGTTTATGCATCATATATGTCACCAGATGCAAGGTTGCATGAAGTAAAATAATAAATAAAAAATAGTAACAGTTTGCTTCCTAAGGCTTAACGATTTAAGAAAGATATCAAATAGTTTTTTAGGGGTTTTTTTTGCATTCATTGTACTGCCTTGGAACGAAATGCACTTGATATTAGCAGCTTCAGCATACATTAATTTTTAAATTATCACAAAATATAGCTTAATAAATTTTTGAACAATTGTCAGAAAAGGTCTGTACGTGTTAAGTTAAATAACAAGCATTCACGGCATGACAGCAGCACGAGCATTTTAATTTTGGGGTAAAACAACAGCTGCAGCTGTCTGTCTTTACCCCAACATTAAAACACCCAAGCATGGTGTTGTGGTTCTTTGTGGCTCTGACTAGATTTTACGTCTGCTCTGAGGTAAATCTGATTATGTCCAACATCTTTTAACAAAATGCATCCAACTTTATTGTGTTGGAGACACTGATATATCTCAGAGCTTTTATTTGTTTACAGTGTTAGTATCTTAGCAGTGGCGCTAACAAATGGAGCTACTGTCTGCCAGGCCACTTTTTAAGGTCATCTTCCCATCCCTCCCTAGTAGTGGGAAGTGATATGATTATATTACTGTTTTTGAGATGCAAAAGGCCGTGTTCCCGCATTTTTGATGCCAACCTCATTGTTTTTTAACAAGGAAAAGTGTCCCGTTTCAGTGACAGCTATACGTTCTAAACTAGTACCGAAAGTTATGCCCATAATTCACATAAGGCATCATGGGGGCTAGGAATAAGGTGGATAAGGAAGCAGTTTTTTAGCAGCAAAACCCAAATAAGCAGTTTTTAATACCTACAGTAGAAAATTTTTAGTACTTGAAGCAAAGCTAGCAGTTTTTGGCAACTACTTTTATTACTTCCTGCAAAGTAACTTCTAGCACCTGAAACTAATTGAATAGTTTTCAGTGCTTAAAGTAGAGTATCTTTAACACTTGAAGCTAATAAGTAGTTTTTAGAGCCTACAGTGGAGTAACTTTAACAGCCTGGAGCTAAGTTGTTTTTAGTAGCTAATGCAGAGAGTTTTAGCAGCTAACAATAATGAAATAGCTTTCAGTGTCTACAGTGGAGTCATTTTTAGCATCTGATGCTAACGACATAGTTTTTTTAGTGGCTAAAACAGAGTTTGTAGCGTCTTGGTCTCTTTCAGGGTGTTCGGGCAAATGAGTCCCTGGGGGTCCAAGCACCATTTAAAGGTTCCGGGAGAGACCAAGGGAGGAATTGGGGTGCATTCCCATCACCCAATAGCGTACTTCGAAGTGAACTGCTCAGGTTATCTGCAATATTAACTGAGATTCCAAATCTAATAGAGCGAACAGTCTTCAGTTCAAAGAGAACTGAGAACTGAGCTGGAAAGAAGTGAACAAAGGTACATCACTTCTCCGGAAGTTGACAAGATTACCCATAAGCCATTGCACCTCAAATACGAGTAAAACAAATTATTGTTGCTAACGTTATTAACAAGCTAAACTGATGTTGGTTATTGTTTATATCAACCGATTGTAATAAATATATATTTGTATTAATATTTTATTTAGGAAATATAAATTATCCACTGTAGCTTCAGTATGTGCCTGTGGTTACCATGGTAACGCATGGAAGAGGGAGCCAACGGTTACAGGGTGTTTCAAATGGAGAAATTTTGTGAAGGGCAGTTAACTTCACTGATATTCCCTGAGAACGGAGCAGGGAGTAGGGAATACAGTTGAAGTACACTGTGGATCCGAAAATAGCTTTAGATGGGGGAAGTGCTATGGATAGTTTTAAAGGTGTTCACTGAGTTTTTAGGCTTAATATTAATAAAATTGGTATATATTGATTTAGTGTTATTTATATAATATTTATTGCATTGGTAATTATTTAAAATATGTTTTATTGAATATTTGATATTTTGTAGTTGAATAGCGTTCCCCTCTTTCTTGGTAAATAGGCCAGGCTCATTGGAGAAGGGCTATAAAAGGTGGCATACGACCTCTTATTAGTGTGCTGTTGAAGCTGCATGTCAGTTGGTCTGCAGTTATTTGACGTTATTGACAAACTTGTAAAATAAAATAATCTGCTGTGAGAACTGACAATCTGCCTCTCTGGTCATCAGTGTGAATCTTCCATTTGAGGGGTTGGGAATTCACGAGGAGTCGACTACTCAATTGTCTCCTGACCCAAATGGTATATTTTGTAGTTTCCAGCTCATGAATATTTAGGTAGATGTGCTAATAGATAGATGTACTTTATTGATCCCAAACTGGGAAATTACAGTTAGCATAAAAGCAGCAGTTTCTGCCAGTGTTTGTCTCATTTTCAGTGATAGGACATCAATTCCACAATCTCACCTCTCCCAGCATCTGAGGAAAGCTTTGGCCATCTTCCCATTTGTGTTGATGCAAACTTTCTCAGTGGAATTATCAGGTTTGCTCATTGTTACACTGAGAAATCACAAACATGAAGTCAGGGTCACAGAACTTAGAGGAAAAAGAAGCAGATGTTGGTAAAAAGTTATTCAGGCTTACATAAATTCAATTTTATCACAGCCGGGATGCTTCTGAAACACCTGGAAATTCGTCATGTTTCCTTTGATGAATTTCATGTACGTCGTCTCGGGGCATGAGCAGCGTGCAGGAATGTCCTGAGCTGAAGGAGAGGAGATTAAAAAGGTTGCATATTAATTTTAAAAAAAAACACAAATTTATCATGATTACTCTCAAATTCATGAGAATCTTTAAAGAAAAAAGTAGCAAATTTATGAGGAAAATCATGTGGAAAAAGGTCAATGGAAAAATTCACAAACTCAAGAAAAAAATACAAATGTTAAGAGATACAAGTGCATCTCAAAAAATTAGAATATCATGAAAAAGTTCAATATTTTTGGTCACTCATTTCAGAAAGTGAAACCCATATATTATATAGAGTCATTACACAGAGACTGATATATTTCAAGTGTTTATATATTTTAATTTTGATGATTATGGCTTACAGCCCATGAAAACCCCAAATTCAGTTTATCAAAAAATTAGAATATTACATAAAATTAATTTTAAAAAATATTTTTTTTGATAGAAATGTTGGCCAACTGAAAAGTATGTTCATGTACACACTCAATATTTGGTCGGGGCTCCTTTTGGATTAATTACTGTGTCAGTGTGGCGTGGCATGGAGGCCATCAGCCTGTGGCACTGCAGAGGTGTTATGAAGATCCAGGTTGCTTTGATCCTGACCTTCAGCTCGTCTGCATTGTTGGATCTGGTGTTTCTTATCTTCACAGTGGACCAACACCAGCAGATGACATGGTTCCTCAAATCATCACTGACTGCGGAAACTTCACACTAAACCTCAAGCAACTTAGATTCTGTGCCTCTCCACTCTTTCTCCAGACTCTGGGACTTTGATTTCCAAATGAAATGGAAAATTTACTTTTATCTGAACAGAGGTCATCTGCTAGTGTTGGTCCACTGTGTTTTATCAAGACCAAAGTCAGCACAGTCGTCTACCAGGAAATTTTAGAGCACTTCATGCTTCCCTGTGCTGACAAGCTTTATGGAGAAGCTGATTTCATTTTCCAGCAGGACTTGGCACCCCCCCCCCCACACACACACACACACACACACTGCCAAAAGTATCAAAACCTGGTTTAATGACCATGGCATCACTGTGTTTGATTGGCCAGCAAACTCTCCTGACCTAAACCCCATAGAGAATCTATGCAGTATTGTCAAGAGGAAGATGAGACACCAGACCCAACAATGCAGATGAGCTGAAGGTCACGATCAAAGCAACCTGACCTTCATAACCTGGACAAAGCAACTTGGACCTGGGCTGCACGGTGGCGCAGTGGTTAGCACTGCGGCAGCACAGTTTACCCTTGGCCGAGGGATCGTGGGGATCGTGGGTTCGATCCCAGCCCCCGACCAACAGTGATCTGTGTGGAGTTTGCATGTTCTCCCCATGTTTGCGTGGGTTTACTCCGGGAATTCTCAGGTTTCCTCCCACATGCCAAAAACATGCAGGTTAGGTTAATTGGAGACTCTAAAGTGGCCCTAGGTGTGAATGTGTGTGTGAATGGTTAAGGGATAGCGCTGTATCGTGGCTGCTTCATCCATCCAGGAGGTGGATGCCCTCAATTTCCTCAGCAGTGCCACAGGCTGATCACCTCCATGCCACGCCACATTGATACAGTAATTAATCCAAAAGGAGCCCTGACCAAGTATTGAGTGTGTACATGGACATGCTTTTTAGTTGGCCAACATGTCTATTAAAAAAAACTATTTTTTTAAATTAATTTTATGTAATATTCTAAATTTTTGATAAACTGAATTTGGGGTTTTTGTGGTCTGTAAGCCATAATCATCAAAATTAAAATAAATAAACACCTGAAATATATCACTCTCTGTGTAATGACTCTATATAATAGATGAGTTTCACTTTCTGAAATGAGTGACCAAAAATATTAAACTTTTTCATGATATTCTAATTTTTTGAGATGTAGGCTACCTGTAGAATATCAGTCATAAGAAAAATGTTGTTTTTTTTAAAAAAGTTATAAATTGAAAAGAAAGTTATAAATTCACAAGAAAATATGGCAAACTGATTAAATTCATTAAAAAAATCTCGACTTGATGAAAAAAGTTGTGAAATTGTGAAAACAAAGTTGCAAATTTATCAACAAGTATATGAAGAAAACACAGATGTCAAAAAAGCTGCAAAATTACCGTAAAGTTTTATAAGTAAAAAAGTTGCCAATTTAGACGTACAAAAATGCTGCAATTTTGTGAGGTGAAAAAGTTGCAGACTTCAAAATTTTCTTTCTTTCTTCAAAGATGCAAAATTACCAGAGACTTTTATGTGGAAAGAAGTTACAACTTAAAAGCGGCAGATAGCAGGGTTTTTTTAAAGGTCCCATTCACTGAAAATTTGTGTTTTTGTAGGCTTTAACCTTCTAAAATGTGTCTACTCATCTTCAAAAAAGCACACAGCCTTTAAATCATTTCTGTTTCTACCGAGCCACTGGAACTCTTCCATGTTTATTCCAATGTGTCAGGAAAAGGAAAATCCAGCCTTGATACATGCCTATTGCTCTATTATTGGCCACCCTAGCTGTCTGTCTGCAACCGTGCCGATGAGCGGGGAGGCAATTTGTTATTTAACAAGGTCGATGGGGTATTCACAAATTTATCTTAAGGTATCCACCTTATTCCTAGGCCCCATGATGCCTTGCATGAATTATGGTAGCAACTTCCGGTACTAGTTTAGAACATGTTGTCACTGAAACGGGACACTTTCCTTGTTAAAAAACAATGACTTTGGCATCAAAAATGTGGGAACACGGCCTTTTGCACCTCAAAAACAGTAATATAATCATACCACATCCCACGACTATGAAGGGATGAGAAGATGACCTTAAAAAGTGGCCAGTAGCTCCGTGGACAGTAGCTCCATTAGTTAGCGCCGATGCTAACATGCTAACGCTATAAACAAATAAAATCTCTGAGATATATCAATGTTTCCACCACAGTAAAGTCGGCTGCATTTTGTTAAAATATTTTGGACATAATCAAATTTACCTCAGAGCAGACGAAGAGCCTAGTCAGAGCCACAAAGATCCACAACACTGTGCCTGGGCATTTTAAATTCGGGGTAGAATGTCAGATCTGTGGCATTCATACAAGTGAAAACATACAGTACCTGGTGCTGCTGTGTCTGTACCACTGATCACATGAACAATCCTTTAGATTTCAGTGCATGATCTACTCATTGCTGCTGAAGCCACAGATTTATCTGTGCTTATCTGTGAGGAGCCTCACACCATGAACAGCAGCAAGTACCAGAACTACGCAAAAACATTCAAAAATACAAAAACTACAAGTGCTGAAATTAGCTGCCACTTGAGTGCAAAACATATATGCAGACTCTACATTAAAATGAATTTGAAAAACTTTTAAAAACGCTATTTTAAATGCCCCTGCTACTCCACTCTTACTGACTGATTTAACACTAAATCAGCTGAAACCGGAAGCTCCGCCCATAATCGTTCCTACAGCGGCACCCCCAAGAATAAGGTGGATAAAAGCATAAATGTAAATTAGGTACAAATCCGTAAGAATAAACATTTGCCAAGATAAAAATGTAAAAAGTTGCAAATTACAATTACATAGTATGAAATTTTAATCAGCATCCAGATTTACACATTTCCAAGAAAAAAGTTGCAAATTTACAGGAAAGAAGTTGCACCTTTATGCGAAAAAAGTTACAAATTTGAAAAAAAAAAAAAAAACTTGGACATTTACAAGAAAAAAGTTGCAAATTTTTGAGAAAAAAGTTGTCACTTTACAGGAAAAAAGTTAGAAATTTACAAAAAAGTTACAAATTGGTATAACAAAAAAGTTGCAAATTTATAAGAAAAAACAGCAAATTTTTGCAAAAAAAAACAAATATGCAGGTAAAAAGTTGCAAATTTATGAAAAAAGTTACAAATTTAGGAGATAAATGTTACAAATTTACAAAAGAAAGTTGCAAATTTATGAGAAAAAAGTTGCATTTATATAGGAAAAAAAATTAACGTTTACAGGGAAAAAGTTACAAAAATATAGGATAAAAGTTGCATGTTTACAGGGAAAAAAAAACTTTCAAATTTGTGAGAAAAAAGTTGCAATTATATAGAAAAAAAACTGCAAATTTGCAGGGATAATGTTGCAATCACATGGAAAAAAGTTGCAACTTCATAAGAAAAAAGCTGCCAAAAAAGTCATAAATGTATAAGAAACTATGACAAATTTACCAAAAAAAGCTGAATAAAATCAAGGAGAAAAGTTGCATATTTAGAGGAAAAAAGTTGAAATTTTATAAGAAGCAAGTTGCAACTTTGAGAAAAAATTTGTAATTATTCAGGAAAAAAAATTGTACATTTACAAGAAAAATGTTGCAACTATACACATAGGAGTAATTTATGGAGGGGTTGTAACCGCCCTAAAAAAATCAAAAACAGCCAATTTAACCTTTTAATTATCATATAATTATACAATAATAAATAAAAAAAAAATCTACAATGGAGTATGAAGAAGTTTTTTTTTTTTTTTTTTCATTTGCAAGCAATGAAAAGTAACATTTCTAATAAGAAGAAAATGCATCTCTCCTGCTGCAGACTTGGTATTGCCCAACCGGTCCTTGGACCTTCTCTCAGTGGAGTCAGTTAAGGGCGGCTGGTGGCCGCAGCAGGTGGGGATGCTCATCTAGAATGCATTCAGCTCATAAATGAGAGGAAATGTAAAGAGCTCCACAAGGGCAACAAACCAATTTAAATTGGTTGTCAAATAAAAGGACAAACTTCTCTGTCCAAAACAAGGTAAATATCATATTATTGATTTAGTTGGTGAATTGTTGTCTGAAGTTAGCTGGTTGCTAGTTTGCTAGTGTGAGTTAAAGGTATGGGAGGACACCATATGTGCTGCCTGGTAGGATTTAGCTGATCTGAGAAATGATTAGCTTTTCTCATGCAATTTTGGTCTTTGCATTATATTAATCATTCATGAAATGTGATCAGAATGGATTTGTTCATTGACTGTTACAGTGAAATTTAATCTTTACTTTAATCCGAAATAAATGTATGTGTTTCAGCATTCATCAAAATGTTAGCAGCACCGAACATTTACAGTATCAAGTACAAACAAAATCTACTCCGACCATCGATCCTTAAATATAAATGTGTTTAAATATTGCTTGTCATCCCCATGAAATTCAAGTTAAGCTTAAACTCTTCTGTATTTTTAAAATGTCATGATTCTGATAATTATAAAATTTAATTAAAAGGCAAGTTTTACCACTTTCAATTATAGACTAAGTCAATCTGAAGGTTATTCTTAAATATCCACGTTAAAAGAAATTGATTATTTTTCCTGCAGATCATTTTCAGATCTTCTATCGACTGTGGAAATACCACAGCTGCACAACAGAGTACCTAAACAAATATATAAGAAATAAACACCAAATAGCTGAATGAAAGAATAGATGCATTTCATATTCTTAAACTTTTTATGAATTTTTTTACATAATGCATTGTAATGTACAACTGTACAATGACAATAAAGCCTATTCTACTCTATTCTATTCTAAAATGATTTCAAAAGCACTACAATACAGCATCACTGATTTATTTATTTTATTTAATTATTGAGCTTAAAATCACATTTCTAGTTTTCCATTCCCATTTTATTTAATCACGAGACAGCATTACACAAATTGGGCAGTGACCAGACACTGAGATACTGATGGCTCATTATCACTGTATAGTGATTTAGCACCTAGTAGAACAAGATTCATCACCTTAACACTGTACCTTTTGAGTTTGTTGGTGTTTAAGGGTCCATTTGCAATAAAGGAAGTTGTAGAGGATGTGCTCAAAGGATGAGGCTGAGTTTTATTTCTCAGGTTCAGCTTTATTAACAGAACACATCTCTAGCATTCTCCAAAGCAGGAAAAGAGCCCGAACAATATCCCATCACGCTCTTACACTTCTGGAGTATCGAAACTTAAGTCACATGGTGCTTTAGCAAACATACAGTCACATGGTACTTAATCCCAGTCACAATGCAACTCTTTGATCATTCACCATTGTCTCTTATTCTTCGATGATCCGGAAATCCCTCTGGGGCATCTTCTCTGAGACAAAGGCCGATCTCACACCTCCTCGTTATCTCCTGCAGACTTCAGCAGATCCAGACCTCTTTGTCCCTCGAGACATGAAGCACCCAATAAACATACAGCCATACATTTGTGGAAAATATGAACCCAACATATGCGCCACAAAGTGCTAAAAATGTAAATAAATTGATAAATAAAAAGTTGCAACGCTTCTTCCAGCATTTTTTTTTTTTCTTGCAGCATTTGTCATCTCCTCCAGCCTGTTGCTTTTCCTGTATGGTCACTTCAGCACTGAATATACATGTGTGTATGTCCATCCATCCATCCATCCATCTTCTGCTTAATCCATTTCGGGTCGCGGGGGGGCTGGAGCCTATATATATTATATATATCAATTAAAAGCATATTATAAACCCATTTAAAGTTAGAGCTGTCCTCACTACCAACTTTTGGAGCTCCAAATATTCTGTCCAATCTTTTTTCTCCCTTAGTAAACTTCATCAGTGAAGAGGCCTCGCCGTCACAGGCCCGTGGCTCTGAGAGAGATCCGTCGCTACCAGAAATCCACGGAGCTGCTCATCTGTAAGCTGCCCGTCCAGCGCCTGGTGAGGGAGATCGCTCAGGACTTCACGACCGTCCTGCGTTTCCTGAGCTTCGCCGTCATGGCTCTGCAGGAGACCAGCGAGGCCCACCTGGTGGTCTCTTCTTCGCTAAGGGGGTCACCATCATGCCCAAAGACTTCCAGCTGGCCCGCCGCATCCGCGGAGAGAGAGCTTAGACTTTCTGCTGCACATTCACCAACCAACCATAATGCTCTGCACTGTGTGTCTATATATATACATTTATAGTAATATGGACATATGTTTACTAGATGTTATTTTTTCTTGCCTTCTGATTGTTGCTCCGAGTGTTGCTATCCCTGTGCTGTTGCAATCCTGGAATTTCCCCATTGTGGGACTAATAAAGGCTTATCTTATCTTATCTTATCTTATCTTATCTTATCAGTGTTTTATGAAGCACTGAGATGTTTCTAATGTCACCTTCTCCTGTGCAACTTTTTTGTCATAGTTTTACAGCTCTTTTTGTAAATCAGAGAATTTTTTTTTTTTTGTAAATGTGCCTACTCTTGTGAAAAAAGTTTTTTTTTTTAGATTTTTGCAAAATTTATTAAAAATAAGAAACTAAGAAATCATATGTACATATGTATTCACAGCCTTTGCCATGAAGCTCAAAATTGAGCTCAGGTGCATCCTGTTTCCACTGATCATCCTTGAGATGTTTGTACAGCTTAATTGGAGTCCACCTGTGGTAAATTCAGTTGATTGGACATGATTTGGAAAGGCACACCTGTCTATATAAGGTCCCACAGTTGACAGTGCATGTCAGAGCACAAACCAAGCATGAAGTCAAAAGAATTGTCAGTAGACCTCCGAGACAGCATTGTCTCAAGGCACAAATCTAGGGAAGGGTACAGAAAAATTTCCGCTTCTTTGAAGGTCCCAATGAGCACAGTGGCCTCCATCATCCGTAAATGGAAGAAGTTCGGAACCACCAGGACTCCTCCTAGAGCTGGCTGGCTGTCTAAAATGAATGATTGGGAGAGAATGTCCTTAGTCAGGGAGGTAACCAAGAACCCAATGGTTACTCTGTCAGAATTCCAGTGTTCCTCTGTGGACAGAGGAGAACCTTCCAGAAGGACAACCATCTATGCAACAATCCATCAATCAGGCCTGTATGGTAGAGTGGCCAGACGGAAGCCACTCCTTAGTAAAAGGCACATGGCAGTCCACCTGGAGTTTGTCAAAAGGCACCTGAAGGACTCTCGGACCATGAGAAACAAAGTTCTCTGGTCTGATGAGACAATGATTGAACTCTTTGGCATGAATGCCAGGTGTCAAGTTTGGAGGAAACCAGGCACCGCTCATAACCATGCCAATGGTGGTGGCAGCATCATGCTGTGGGGATGTTTTTCAGTGGCAGGACCTGGGAGACTAGTCAGGATAGAGGGAAAGATGAATGCAGCAATGTACAGAGACATCCTGGATGAAAACCTGCTCTGGAGCACTCTTGACCTCAGACTGGGGCGATGGTTCATCTTTCAGCAGGACAACAACCCTAAGCACACAGCCAAGATATCAAAGGAGTGGCTTCAGGACAACTCTGTGAATGTCCTTGAGTTGCCCAGCCAGAGCCCAGACTTGAATCCAATTGAACATCTCTGGAGAGATCTGAAAATGGCTGTGCACTGATACTTGAGAGGTGCTGCAAAGAGGAATGGGTAAAACTGCCCAAAGATAGGTGTGCCAAGCTTGTGGTATCATATTCAAAAAGACTTGAGGCTGTAATTGCTGCCAAAGGTGCATCAACAAAGTATTGAGCAAAGGCTGTGAATACTTATGTACATGTGGATTTCTTAGTTTTTTTATTTTTAATAAATTTGCAAAAATCTCAAACTTTTTTAATGTCATTATGTGGTATTGTGTGTAGAATTTTGAGGAAAAAAATGAATTTAATCCATTATGGAATAAGGCTGTAACATAACAAAATGTGGAAAAAGTGAAGCACTGTGAATACCTTCCAGGTGCACTGTAAGTAGGCCTGCTGCTTTATAGTGGCATAGACTATTACAAGGTTGAATATATACAGTATTTGGTAAATCATGGAAATATTTTTTACAACTGTTACTAATATGGGAATGCCAAAATAAAGAGGTAAATTAGCCTTGTCTTTTTATCAAAGTTATGATTTTGCACTCTTCCTTCACACTAGGACACATACTGTATACTGTCATTTTTTTGCTTAAAAAAATCATTTTCCTTTAAAAATGAAAAGAAGACATTGGAGACAAATACCTGTATTGATGTGCTGACAGTCCTATAATAAAAAGATTTTTTTTTTCCTTATATTGGCAGAGATTTCAACACTCCCCCACAGGTCAGTGTTTGAAACAAAGTTATGCTCTTGACTATACAGGAAAAAAATTGCAAATACACAGGGAAAAAACAGAGGAAAAATGGTGCAGATTCATGAGAAAAAAAGTTGCAATTACACTGGAAAAAAGTTGTAATTTTGAAAACAAAGTTATACATTTATAAGAAAAAGTAGCAAATTTACTCAAAAAAGTTGAATAAAATCAAGGAGAAAAGTTGCATATTTACAGGGGGAAAAAGTTTACATTTTATAGGAAGCAAGTTGCAAATTTATGAGAAAAAGTTGCAATTATGCAGGAAAAAAATTGTAAATTTAAAAATTTTGCAGTTATACAGGAAAAAAGTTGCAAATTGAAAGGAAAAAAGTTGCAAATTTATGAGAAAAAAGTTGCAATTATATAGAAAAAAGTTGCGAATAAAGAGACATGCAACGAATGGAGCTATTCCGGGGAAGACTGCAAAAGATAATTCACAATGACGCTGCGATAATTAATTATAGACAATTTAACCAAAACATGTCACAAACATTTCATTAAGGCCTGTGGGAAAAGTGTAATAAATGGGACCTTTAAAGCTGCAAATTTATGGGGAAACAGGTTGCAAATGCATTTATAAAAAAGTGTCAAGTTTATAAAAACAGAAGCTGCTTATTTAACAGAAAAAAAACTCCTTCCTAGAGTAACTTGCCTTGATGAAGCTCTATGTAAACAGCAGCCAGGAAAACCAGGAGCAGTCCAAACATCTTCTGCACTGAAAAAGACATTTTCTTCTTCTTCTTCTTCTGTTTTCACAATTTTCTTCCCCCTGTGCAGCAGAGATCTCCTGGGTGGGAGGAGAAAGTGATCTGCGGAGGAGTGGAGCAGGACTGCAGAGGTGCTGGAACCCTGCTCCACTTATAGTTCTGGGCTGTGTGTGTGTGAAGGCGTGGTTTTCTTCCAAAAACCCACGTTGCTTCCCAAAAATCCCACCCCCCGGAATTTCCACTCAGTTTGAGGAATGCGGCTTTTCTCACACAGAGAAAGTGAGGAGGATGAGCTCATGTGATTAATCAGAAGAACATGTGAATAATCAAACTTTAACCCACTTGGACCAAACATGTCCGGACTAAAACCCAGCTGCTAAATTACTGTTAAATGTGAGTGGACTACAGATGAACCCATTAGATTTTGGAGGTGATTCGAGAGAGCATACCTCCACCAAGGTTCTATCTCACAATGTTGGAGAAAGTGAAAAATTGGTTCAGAATCCATATCCTAACCTGGATCCCCTCTTCATCATTTCTGGTGAAAATTTCATCAAAATCCTTTGAGCAGTTTTTTCGTAATCCTGCTAAAAGACAAACAAACAAACATACCAACTAGAGGGCAATCAGAGAGCACATACCTCCACCTTGGCTCTGTTCCTATTGTAACATCGGGGCTTTTTCGGGGCTTTTTCCCAGCATGCCTTGCCAGTAGAGACGTTATTTTCGTGTATGTTTAGTGTTATTACTGTGTTATTATACTGCTGTGTCATTATAACTGCGTTATAATGACCCAGCAGTGTTATAGGTAGGATTAGAGCAGGAGTGATTATGTGTTGTGAAACCCTGATATAAACGGAGGTCGGTGAGAATGACCTCCCCTCCTGTCTGTGTTTGTGGTTGTGTTTTAATAAAGCCTGTTGTGTCGCAGCCATCTGCTCCCTTACGTCACACTGGTGTCAGAAATGGGACCATGGAACAGATAGAAGCCAGGATCAGAATGGAGATCCAGCAGCTGGAGCGACTCATCGCTCAGCTGGCGACGGACGACGGAGCTGAGACACCAACTCCTGGAGCCACTCGCCGGCATGAACGAAGCAGCGGACCCAACGGGACCAGCGTGCCCCGCCTTCTGCCTTTTTCAAGGCAGAGCGGGCTGTGCAGAGCAAACCAGCCATGCTCCCCACCCTTTTCAGGGCAGGACGGGCCGGCGATTCCACTGTGACCAGGGGCGGCGATCGACCGGGAGACGACCGTCCCATCCATCCGGCAGCGGGCCAAGATTCCCCGCTTCAACAGCAAGACCCTGCTGGACAACTGAGCTGGCTGCCGCTCTGAACGGCTGGCCACCAGAAGAAACCGCCGTGCAGGTCGCGCTGGCCTTGGAAGGGAGAGCTCTCTGCACGTTGTCTGACTTCTGGCCCGAGGAGCGCCGCAGCTGGCCAGCGCTACAGGGAGCGCTCCGGAGATGGTTTGGGAGAACGGCCGATGCCAAGCACGCCCAGGAACAGCTGGCCAACCGCCGTCGAGGCAACCAGGAAAGCCTAGGAGCCTACACGGCGGACATATGGCTGCTAACACTGCGCAGCTACCCGGACTTCGCACCGGACATAATGGAGAAGCTTGCCCTCTGGAACTTCATCCAAGGTCTCCGCCCGGCCCAGCTCCAGAGCCATGTCCGGATTAATGCCGCGAGCGACTGGGAGACTGCGGTGGCAGAGGCAGAGCGGGTGGAGCCGCTGATGAATCGTACAATTGAGGCATCGATGCCAAGACAAAGAACCTCCCAGGCTATGGCTGAGAGCGAGGGGGAGGAGGAGGAGTTACGGCAGACCACAGCAGCGCGTCCACGGAGAAGACAGCCGTGGTGACGCGAGGAAGGGTGCTTCCGCTGCAGAGAGCCAGGACACATCGCACGGTACTGCCCCGCACCCACCCCACGACAAACCGGCCCCTCGCCGACATTAAACTGGAGCAAGGTGGTGTGGACGGGGACAGGATGCCTCCTGCAGATGTTTCCCCTGACAAGCCGGCGCCATGCGTGGGACGAATTGGACACTCGCCAGGGATGTATTTACAGTGCAGCCTGGAGAAGACGTCGATTCGGGCTCTGATTGACACCGGCTCCACCATCTCCTTGGTCCGACCCGGTGTGCTGCCGGGCACAGACAAGACGACACCACGGGGGTGGGAACCCACCGAGTGCCACATCACCACAGCTACCGGTAAGCGTGCCAGATTGGGGGGCGGCGAGTTCTCGTGGTGGGGGTGGCCGGTCAGAACATAAAACACCCGTTCTGGCTGGCTGACATCCAAGACCCCTGTATTATTGGACTCGACCTGCTTGCAGCATGGAACGCCAAGATCAACACCGCCAGACCGTCCCTCCAGCTGGGAACCCGGACCATCACGCTCCGCAGCGGAACTCAGAGAAGGAACACGGAGACCTGCGCGATCGAGGGACCACCAGGACGGACCAGACCAGGCGGGCCACCGTGAGGACTGGACACAATGGCACCACCAGCATGAGCAGAGGGAGCACGAGCACACACAGGGACAGCCAGGGGAGGGGTCAACGTGTCGGCAGAGACGCAGCAGGCGATGGAGGAATTATTCCAGCAGAGCTGCAGTGGGCTGGAGCCGGGACAGAGATGCCAGCTGCGGGAGCTGTTGGACTGCTATATGGGCATCTTCGCTGCGAAGGACAAGGAATGCAACCGACCGGCTTGGTGCAGCACGAGATCGACACCGGTGAGACCAGGCCGATTCGGCTCCCCCCACACCGGCTGCCCTTTTCAAGGCGGGCATCAGCAGAACAAAAAGTGCGAGAAATGCTGGAGACAGACATCATTGAGCCCTCCAGCAGCCCCTGGGTGGCGCCGGTGGTGCTGGTCAGGAAGAAGGACGGGTCGTGGCGGTTCTGCGTGGATTACCAACACCTGAATGACGTCACCCGTAAAGACTCCTACCCCCCTGCCCCGCATTGATGACGCGCTGGACCACATCGCTGGCTCCAGCTGGTTCAGCTCGCTGGATCTACGCAGCGGCTATTGGCAGGTAGAGCTGTCACCTGAGGCCCGCCGAAAAACAGCCTTCTCCATTGGGCAGGGACTGTATCAGTTTAAAGTGATGCCGTTTGGACTTTGCAATGCCCTGGCCACCTTTGAGCGCTTGATGGAGCGAGTGCTGGCTCACGTGCCCCGGAGTCGCTACGTTGTTTACCTGAATGACCTACTGGTGCATGCAGCTGATTTTGACAGCACCCTGTCCAATCTCCGAGAAGTACTGGACGCCATCCGACAGGCCGGACTGTGGTTGTACCCAAGGAAGTGTCGCCTATTTCGGCAGGAAACCACCTTCCTGGGCCACGTCGTCAGCGCAGCGGGAGTCGCCATCGATCCAGAAAAGGTGGCAGTGGTGCAAGACTGGCCAGTGCCACAGAATGTGGGAGAACTGCAGAGCTTTCTCGGGACTGGCCTCCTATTACAGGAGGTTTGTGAAAGACTTCACCACCATCGCCAGCCTGCTGCATCAGCTGACGCAGAAAGAATGTGCATTTCAGTGGAGTGAGAATTGTGCTGCTGCTTTTCCCAACTTCGCGCAGTGCTCATCAGAGCTCCCATCCTGCAGTACCCCGACCTGAACCGTCCTTTCATCGTGGACACAGACGCCAGCAACCAGGGCATCGGGGCGGTGCTATCCCAGGAGGGAGAGCAGGGAAAGCAGGTAGTCGCTTTTTTCAGCCGCACTCTCAGCAGAGCCAAGAGTGCGGCTGAAACTTACTATATTACTCACAGAGAGCTGTTGGCTGTCATCCAGGGGCTGTGCCATTTCCGCCCGTATGTGTACGGGGGGAGGTTCCAGCTCAGGACGGATCATGCTTCCCTGACCTGGTTGTTGAACTTTAAGGAACCGGATGGACAGTTGACGAGATGGGTGGAGGCACTGCAGGATTATGATTTTCAGATTTTGCATCGGGCAGGTCACCTCCATGCCAATGCTGACGCACTGTCTCGGCGCCCCTGTGCGGCAGAGGATTGTCGTCACTGCCAGCGGGCTGAGGATCGACACTGGACACTGGCGGGCCTGTAAGATAAGATAAGAAAAGATAAGCCTTTATTAGTCCCACAATGGGGAAATACGTGCTGGTCGTCGGCATTGGAGACCGCCCTGACACTAACTAACTAACTAACTAACCTGCACTTATATAGCGCTTTTCTAGTCACAAAGACCACTCAAAGCGCTTTCATTAATACTAACCCTCTATTCTAAGGGCCTATAGGAAACAAATATCTAGGGACAATTTAGAACAGCCAATTAACCTAACATGCATGTTTTTGGCATGTGGGAGGAAACCGGAGAAATCCCGGAGTAAACCCACGCAACACGGGGAGAACATGCAAACTCCACACAGATCACTGTTGGTCGGGGGCTGGGATCGAACCCACGATCCCACGATCCCCACAATCCCCCAGCCAAGGGTAAACTGTGCTGCCGCAGTGCTAACCACTGCGCCACCGTGCAGCCCACCTGGACAGGTTCGTGCTGGACTTTTGAGTTGGACTTTCATTTTCTGGGGACAGAAACCAGTTGGGGGGGGGGGGTGGCAGTGTAACATCGGGGCTTTTTCTGGTTTTTTTCCCAGCATGCCTTGCCAGTAGAGACGTTATTTTCGTGTATTTTAGTGTTATTACTGTGTTATTATACTGCTGTGTCATTATAATGACCCAACAGTGTTATAGGTAGAATTAGAGCAGGAGTGATTATGTGTTGTGTAACCCTGATATAAACGGAGGTCAGTGAGAAGGACCTCCCCTCCTGTCTGTGTTTGTGGTTGTGTTTTAATAAAGCCTCTTGTGTCACAGCCATCTGCTCCCTTTCTTTGTGTGAACCTCGCATACGTCACACTATTTCCCTCCCTTTGTCCAACCCTCTGTACCTCCATCCATATGTACATTGCGAGATAAGGCCTTGGCAAAGGTATGCACTCATGAATCACCTCCAAAATCTAGTGGGTTCATCTGTAGGCCAAGGGTCACATCTGGTGAAAATTTCATCAAAATCAACCCAGTAATTTTTGCATAATCCGAGTAACAAATTGGGAGATCATAGGGCCTTGTGAGAAAATAGGGCTTTGGCAGAGGTGTCTGCTCTTGGATCATCTCAAAAATCTAATCAGTTCATCCCTAGGCCAAGGGCCGCTCGGGTGAAAATTTCATCAAAATCCATCCATTAGTTCTTGCGCAATCCTGCTAACACATTGTGAGAAGATAGGATCCTGCAAGAAAATAGGGCCTTGGCGGAGGTATGCGCTCATGAATCACCTCCAAAATCTAACGGGTTCATCCGTAGGTCAAGTTCCCCCTCTGGTGAAAATTTCATCAAAATCCATCCAGTGTAGCGGGTTGAATTCAACCCCCACAACACACAGAGACAGTCAGCTCGTTACTCCTGGGTTTTTTCCGCTGCATGCTGCGTTTACAGCTGTGAGGTTAAAGTGTCATCCATGCATTGTGTTCATGCATCCTGTCTGTACCTCTGATATGCAAATGCCAGATTGACTGCTGTGAAGGTCTTTGATGTATTGTCTGAGTTGGGTATAAATGCTGTACCATTCTGTAATTCTGTCTCTCACTCTAACTCTTCAACTGCTGCTGGACACACACACTGTGTGTCTCCTCTTCTCTGAGAGCCTGAGGAATTCAGCTTCAGCCTGCTCACACTATGGGCTGGAGCCGAGTTCCTGTGAAGGCGGTATGATTCAATAAACCTGCTTAAAACTCCATCGCTGCCTTTATTTTATCATCCGCTTCACCAGTAGTTTTTGCATAATCCCACTAACAAATTGGGAGAACATAGGGCCTTGCAAGAAGATAGGGCCTTGGCGGAGGTATGCATTCTGAGATCACCTCCAAAATTTAATCAGTTTATCCTTAGGCCAAGGGCCACCTCAGGTGAAAATTTCATCAAAATCCATCCATTAGTTTTTGTGTAATCCTACTGACACATTGCAAGAAGATAGGATCCTCCAAGAAAATACTGTAGGTCCGCGGTGGAGGTATGCACTCATGAATCACCTCCAAAATCTAATGAACTCATCCATTGGTCAAGTTCCACTTCTGGTGAAAATTTCATCAAAATCGATCCTGTAGTTTTTGTGCAATCCTGCCAACAAACAAACAAACCACCCTGATTACATTACTTCCATGGCAGAAGTAGCAAACCTACATTCTGAGAGAGAGGGCCTTGGCAGAGGTATGCACTCTTAGAACACCTCCAAAATCTAATCAATTCATCTGTAGGCCAAGGGCCATTTCTGGTGAAAATTTTGTCAAAATCCGTCGAGGAGTTTTTGTGTAATCCTGCTAAAACTTTGAAGAAGATATGGCCTCAAAAGAAGATATAGTCTTGGTGGAGATGTGCACTCTTGGATCATCTCCAGAATTATGGGTCCATCCTCAAGGCAAAGGTCAACCTCTGGTAAAAATGTAATCAAAATCCTTTGAGTAGTTTTTGCATAATCTTGCTAACAGACAAACAAACAATCCACCCTGATTACAATACTTCATCAAACCAAAATTCGGAGGGACAGGGCTTTAGCAGAAGTATGTACTCTCGGATCACCTCGAAAATCGAAATAGTTCATCTGTAGGCCAAGGGCCACCTCTGGTGAAAATTTCATCAGAATCCATAGTTTTTGCATAATCAAGCTAACAGACAAACTACCCTGATTACCTCCTCGGCTGATGTAACAAACCAGTACCATGCAAGATAGGGCCTTGGTGGAGGTAGACACTCTCTGAGTGTCTTCTAGTTTTTCTTATAAATTTGTCATTTTTATCTCAAAATTCTGATACTGTTCTTGGAAAATGTTTTTTTGTTGTTTTTTTTTAGTTTGTGTTCTTTTATGCAGTAAACAAACTTTTCATTCTTAAAGTTCCAAGTTTTCGTGATATTTTTTTTTACATTTTCCTTTTGTTTCCTCCACCACGGAGGTAAGGTTTTCATGTTGGTTTGTCTATTTGTTAGCAGGATAGCGTAAAAACTACTGACTGAATTTCAGTGAAATGTGGCCATTAAGCTACAGATTAAACTATTAGATTCTGGTAGTGATCTGGATTAGGTTGCAAATTCTGGATCACTTTTTCACTTTATTTTACATGGCAAAATAGGGCCTTGGTGGAGGTATGCACTTTCTAAGTGCCCTCTAGTATCTCGTGAATTTGTGACTTTTACTCATTAAATTTCAGTCTCTTTTCGCATGTGTTTTTTTTTCTTTGATAAATTTGTAACTTTTCCAAAGATGCAAGGTGTAGAGGTGAAGGTAGATGATAGATGTACCTTATTAATCCCAAACTGGGAAATTACAGATGAGTTTAAAAACTTAAATTAATTAATTAAATCACCCTTATTGTCATTCAACCGAACAACCAATCATGTACAGTAGCAAGAGATTGTGTTTTTCCTATCTACAATATCAAATCACACACACCCCAGTGCAGAATCAGAGGGCCGCTGCCATGCAAGGCGCCGCCACAGATTTCCCTCCTCCATTCCGTTATTGCTGAGCACCAGGCTAGACGGCAGGAAGTTCCACTTTTATATGGTCTTTGGCATGACCCAGCCGGGATTTGAACCCCTGCCTCCCGGGTGTGGGGCAGATGCTCTACCAACTGAGCCACCACTCCGGTACTTGGCATCAACCATCAAAAGCAATGGAAAAATCCATGAGAGGTGAAGAAGACAGTGCAGGCGGGGGTGGAATGGGTGGAGACGAGTGTCAGGGGTGATTTGACAGAAGGATAACAGCTAGAGTAAAAGGGAACATTTACAAGACAGTCGTGAGACCTGCTTTGATGTATGATTTGGAGACGGTGGTGCTGACAAAAAAACAGGAGGCGGATTTTGTGACCTTTCTGACCACAACTGAAGTTGTTTTAATCTGAAATTGCTGCCATTTTCTTCTTCTTTTCTTTTTTCTTGTAACTTTTTAATTATGTTTTAATGATAAATTTTCCCACCTCCCGGGCGGCAGTGGCTCAGGAGGTAGAGCAGGTCGTCTAATAATTCAATTCAATTCAATTCAATTCAATTCAACTTTATTTATATAGCGCCATTTCACAACAACAGTCATCTCATAGCACTATCAACTGTAGGGGGGAACCCCCACAGTTGCAGAAAGACCCCAGCAATCAGGCGATCCCCTGTGAGCAAGCACTTGGCAATGGTGGAGAGGAAAAACTCCCTTTTAACAGGAAGAAACCTCCAGCAGAATCAGGCTCAGGGAGGGGCAGTCATCTGCTGCGACTGGCTGGGGGGTGAGGGGATAGAGAAAAAGAAAAGAACAGACATGTAGAGAGCAAACAGCACGATGGGGACTCAATCTATGGGAGAGAACAAACAGATGTTAATGACCAGCAAAAAAAATATTTCATAGAGAGTGAGGAAAGGAGTGAGGCCCAGTGCATTACTGGAGGTCCCCCGGCTGACTAAACCTATTAGCAGCATAACTAAGGGAGGGTTCAGAAACACATGATCCCTCCCTAATTGTATGCTATATCAAAAAGGTAGGTTTTAGCCCTATTCTTAAAAACAGAGATCGAGTCTGACTCCCGAATCCAGATTGGCAGCTGATTCCACAGGAGAGGAGCTTGATAACTGAAGGCTCTGCCTCCCATTGTACTTTTGGAGATTCTAGGTATTACAAGTAATCCTGCATTTTGGGAGCGTAGTGCTCTGTTAGGATAATACGGTAGTATCAGATCTTTTAAATAAAAAGGAGCCTGATTGTTTAGAGCTTTGTAAGTAAGAAGAAGGATTTTAAACTTAATTCTAAACTCTATGGGAAGCCAATGAAGGGAGGCCAGAACCGGAGAGATATGATCTCTCTTTCTAGTACCTGTTAAAACTCTTGCTGCAGCATTTTGGATCAGCTGAAGACTTTTTAAAGATGTTTTAGGACAGCCTGATAATAAAGAATTACAATAATCTAATCTCGAGCTAACAAAAGCGTGGATCAGTTTCTCAGCATCACTCTGAGACAAGATGCTCCTAATCTTGGCAATATTATGCAAATGATAGAAGGCAGTCTTAGAAACAAATTTAATATGTGAATTGAAGGACAAATCTTGATCAAAAATAACTCCAACGTTCCTCACAGAGCTATTAAGAGAAAGAGTAACCGCATCCAAACTGAAAGTTTGATTTGGAAAGGAATTTCTAAGGTTTTTTGGACCAACAAGAATGACTTCAGTCTTATCTGAATTTAATAACAGGAAATTACAAGTCATCCAAGCTTTGATTTCCTTAAGACAGGCTTCTAACTTGGCTAATTGATTACTATCATCTGGCTTCATTGACAGGTATAATTGTGTGTCATCTGCATAACAATGAAAATGTATACAGTGCTTTCTAATAATGTTGCCTAACGGAAGCATATATAAACTAAAAAGAGTAGGGCCTAGCACAGATCCCTGTGGAACTCCATGACTAAGCTTTGAGTTGAAAGAAAACTCATTATTTACATGAACAAACTGGAACCTATCAGATAAATAAGATCTAAACCATTGCAACGAAGTTCCATTAAGTCCAACATAGTGTTCTAATCTATCAAGTAGATAATAACCCGATGGTTGGCGGTTCAAATCCCGCTCTCCCCAGATATCCTACCGTTGTGTCCCTGGGCAAGACACTTCACCCGCATTGCCTCCAGTGCCCATAACACTGGGTATGAATGTGTGTAAATGTTCGGTGGTGGCCGGAGAGGCCGTTGGTGCGGATTGGCAGCCACGCTTGCCACTACCATTGTCTGTCTGGAGTGAATGAATAATGTATCTACTTGTAAAGCGTCTTTGAGTGTCTATGATAAAGCACTATATAAATCTGATGCATTATTTATTATTATTATTTTCTTGCAAAATTAATATTTTTCTTTTCATAAATCTGGGTCTTGCTACTCTAACACCGCCCCCCACAAAAAAAAAATCATTTTTAGAGTGTTTTTAAAGTACTAAAACACAAATTTATGAAAAGAAAAATAACAATTTTGCAAGAAAAGTCTCTGATAGAAAAAAACTTTTTTTTTTTTCTGTCAGAGCAGGTCAGTAAAGAAAGAGATTATCCTAGATCACCTTTTAAGTCTTTGCTGACCTATCCTTCACAGGCATTCACACGCACATCCGTTCTGCACTCAAGACTCTGGGACATAGAAATCACAGAGAAATGATGGCTCATACAACACACCAAAAATACATCAGATATACAGTGGGGCAAAAAAGTATTTAGTCAGCCACCAATTGTGCAAGTTCTCCCACTTAAAAGATGAGAGAGGTCTCCATTTTTCATCATAGGTATACCTCAACTATGAGAGACAAAATGAGAGAAAAAAAATCCAGAAAATCACATTGAAGGATTTTTAATGAATTAATTGGTAAATTCCTCGGTAAAATAAGTATTTGGTCAATAACAAAAGTTCATCTCAATACTTTGTTATATACCCTTTGTTGGCAATGACAGAGGTCAAACGTTTTCTATAAGTCTTCACAAGGTTTTCACACACTGTTGCTGGTATTTTGGCCCATTCCTCCATGCAGATCTCCTCTAGAGCAGTGATGTTTTGGGGCTGTTGCTGGGCAACATGGACTTTCAACTCCCTCCAAAGATTTTCTATGGGGTTGAGATCTGGAGACTGGCTAGGCCACTCCAGCACCTTGAAATACTTCTTACGAAGCCACTCCTTCGTTGCCTGGGTGGTGTGTTTGGGATCATTGTCATGCTGAAAGACCCAGCCATGTTTCATCTTCAATGCCCTTGCTGATGGAAGGAGGTTTTCACTCAAAATCTCACGATACATGGCCCCATTCATTCTTTCCTTTACACGGATCAGTCGTCCTGGTCCCTTTGCAGAAAAACAGCCCCAAAGCATGATATTTGCACCCCCATGCTTCACAGTAGGTATGGTGTTCTTTCTCCTCCAAACACGACAAGTTAAGTTTTTACAATAAAGTTCTATTTTGGTTTCATCTGACCATATGATAGTCTCCCAATCCTCTTCTGGATCATCCAAATGCTCTCTAGCAAACTTCAGACGGGCCTGGACATGTACTGGCTTAAGCAGGGGGACACGTCTGGCACTGCAGGATTTGAGTCCCTGGCGGCGTAGTGTGTTACTGATGTAGCCTTTGTTATTTTGGTCCCAGCTCTCTACAGGTCATTCACTAGGTCCCCCCGTGTGGTTCTGGGATTTTTGCTCACCGTTCTCGTGATCATTTTGACCCCACAGGGTGAGCTCTTGCGTGGAGCCCCGGATCGAGGGAGATTATCAGTGGTCTTGTATGTCTTCCATTTTCTAATAATTGCTCCCACAGTTGATTTCTTCACACCAAGCTGCTTACCTATTGCAGATTCAGTCTTCCCAGCCTGGTGTAGGTCTACAATTTTGTTTCTGGTGTCCTTTGACAGCTCTTTGGTCTTGAGCATAGTGGAGTTTGGAGTCTGACTGTTTGAGTTTGTGGACAGGTGTCTTTTATACTGATAACGAGTTCAAACAGGTGCCATTAATACAGGTAACGAGTGGAGGACAGAGGAGCCTCTTAAAGAAGAAGTTACAGGTCTGTGAGAGCCAGAAATCTTGCTTGTTTGTAGGTGACCAAATATTTATTTTACCGAGAAATTTACCAATTAATTCATTAAAAATCCTTCAATGGGATTTTCTGGATTTTTTTTTTCTCATTTTGTCTCTCATAGTTGAGGTATACCTATGATGAAAATTGGAGACCTCTCTCATCTTTTAAGTGGGAGAACTTGCACAATTGGTGGCTGACTAAATAATTTTTTGTCCCACTGTATAAAAGAATAATACAGAGATGAAATAATAATAATAATAATAATAACATAGAATAACATGAAATTATCCTTCCCCCCCCCCCCCACCAATGCTTTAAAAAGGCATCTGAGGTGAAATGTTATGGCCTGTAAAACCTCATTGGGCAGATTGCTACGTTCTGGTGCGTTTTTTGCAAGAAGCATTTTATTGCAAAAGATCCTAACTCACTTTTAATGAGGAAAGTCAGCCATCAACCCCGCTGCCACTCCCGAGCTCTGCTGGAATGTTTCATTTCCTGGGGAGCATGAAATAATAAAGCCTTTTGTTCAATAAAAGAATTAAATTATCAAACAAAATCATAAGGAAAAGTAAGGTCAGTAATGATGATCAACTGTAAAATGATGTGTGTGATATATATGTAAGTATCTATTTGTTGTTCTGTGTGTTAGCAGATTAGCAGCAGTTTAATGAAGTAAGTTGGTGTAGAGATGTATAACAATAAGCATAAACAATAAAATGATTATATGATATATATATATATGTGTGTGTGTGTGTGTGTGTGTGTGATAATGATATATGTGTGTTAGCATCTTAAATCTATGAATGCTAGTATGTTAATGTAATTAAGCAATCAAGAAACAAAACAATAATCACAACAGTGAAACTGCATAATGAGTAAATACTGATTAACAATGTGATGATTACAAATATAATTTGCTAAAAATAAAGTGAAATGAAAACCCCAAACAATAATGAAAAGCAACATCTCAGAACTTCAAACATGTTCTTGTAAATAGTACATTTCAAATTCACATCATGAGCATGCATCCCCTCTCAGTTTTCTGCATGTCAGTCATACTTTTACTCTGTACTCATGAAAAAGACACTTTAAGTTGGTGCTGTTTCCCCATCATCCCCAGTTGTGGCTTCACGATACATCATCAAGTTCACATGAACAAGTCTCATCATCATGTCGTGGATGCAGGGAATGGCGCATGAAAAAATCAAAACTATCACCACAAGAACCACCACCAAGTTTATGACAAGGCTCCTCCATGAGGAAAACAACCACTTTATCCAGGGCTGTGCATCAGTAACAATATCCTTTGCCCCAGCAGTTTGTAAAGCGGTAAGATTGCGTATGGCTGAAGCAATGACATGTCCATCTGCATCATTCGCAGGAATAAAAGTACAACAGTACTGACCCACAATAGTACACGCCCCCACGGATGGCAGTCAACTGATCAAGTACCATTCTATTTTGTGTCACCATAAGTTTTATAGCTGTCATTTCTTCTCTTTCACCTCTTCAAGCAGCTAAGGAAAAATTCACAAAAGACTGTAGTCTGTAATTAAGAGTTTCAACCCACAAAGTGTTCTTTGCCACTCCCACCCAAGGGAACAGCGACTGAAGAACCTTTTGTCCTGTGGTTTGTAGTTTAAACTGTTCTGGCACGTCCGTACCCCAGATAGAGTCATGCGGTGTAAAAGTGGCATCCTGTGGTAGGTAAGCATCTGTTTTCACCCTGCCCACCTTACCTGCTGACATAATGAGGGTGTGATCAGTCACAAGGACAGGGGCACAAACTCCTGCCCAACCCATAGGCAAATGGGAATATGCCCTATGACCACACAGCCATCAACCGCCTGTCACCATGTGTGCGTCATACATGTGAAAGTTGCAGACAGCAGCACTGCAGAGCTCTAGCAGGGTGACAGGTCCATAATGACAACGATTGATTTGCGGGCACCACCTGCCCACTTCGTTGGTCAGGGTGTTGGCAGTACAGGGGCGAAATGCACTGTACACCGCTGCACACCGAGAAAGGGGTAAGTCGCCCAGGGGGTTATTGCCACTTCTCTTCAAACAGAAAGAGAAGTTCTCTGATGAAACTAACCTTGTCCTTACAGAGTAAGGGGTGCCATAGCTTTTCTGATCAGTGGAGTGATGAAAGGTCTTACAAGTGCGATTCAGAATAATCTTTCTTGTGTAGTCTCTTTCCATAGCCTTCTGTAAGAAGCAGACAGCCTGTGATGGCTCCATTGTTCTAGCCATAACAGAAGTCTGCCCAGTTGATAGTGGTACCAAGGAACAAACATAACAGTTGGAGCGATTAGCTGACCTAGCTGTGTAGTTAGCACATCTCCACCAAGTATTGGCTGTGGTGATCTGAGCGCTGATCCCATCCACGCTCGGGTTACCCAGTATTTTCCCTTTTCTTCTCTTGAGTAGCTCATGAGTATTTTTTCTAGTGTTTATATAGTCATTCATTCATTCATCTTCTTCCGCTTAATCCTTTTCGGGTCACAGGGGGGCTGGAGCCTATCCCAGCATCTTTGGGCGAGAGGCAGGCTACACCCTGGACAGATCGTCAGTCCATCGCAGGGCCAACACAGAGAGACACACAACCATTCACTCTCACAGTCATACCTAAGGACAATTTAGAATCCCCAGTTTGATGCCAATTAACCTAACTTGCATGTTTTTGGCATGTGGGAGGAAACCGGAAAAAAATCCCGGAGTAAACCCACGCAGGCACGGGGAGAACATGCAAACTCCACACAGATCACTGTTGGTCGGGGGCTGGGATTGAACCCAGGGTCCCCCGGCCAAGGGTGAGTTGCTGTGCTGCCGTAGTGCTAACCACTCCACCACCGCGCCACCCTGTTTATATGGTACTTATGTATAATCAAGTGCAACAGAATGCAAAAACAAAATATATGTAAAGTACTGCCCGATAAGAAAAACAAGAGAAAACCAAAATACAGGTACCCTTCAAAAAACATAAGTACCATGTTTATATGGTACTTATGTATTTTGAGGAAAAAGCTGCAAAATTTCATAATTTTGCAGCTTTTTCCTCATGAATTTAGAACTTTTCTTACTCTTGAATTTGCAGTTTAAAAAAAAGCTTAAACTTGCAGCATTTTACTCAAATCTTATATCTGCAGCATTTTTAGGTTGTAAACAGTTGGAAATTTACACCTTTTTTTGTCTTTTCGCTAATGTTGCAGCTTTTTACCCATAAAATTCCACTTTTTTTGGACAGAAATTGGCAGCTTTTAACTGAGACTTACATCCCCTTTTTTGTGTCAGGTCAAGCATTGGCTTTCTTGCTACTGGATAACCATGAAAACCGATACAACCTGTCTCATGGGTCGGGCCATCGGCGACTCAACCGGCATCCCCGCCCTTCCAAAGGCGTGGAGGGTGAAACAGGGCATCCTGGCAGAACTAAAAACAATGTCTGCCACAGGTCTGTGATGGACCACTCCCAGTTACACAGGGTGAGACTGGACATCCTGGCAGATAAACACATCTGTCGCAAGGTCTGTGGTGGACTGTGGCAGTCGGTGCATTGTGACATGCACTACACAAAGAGCAGAGATAAACAAACCTATCATCTGGTCAGTCACTGCAACAGATACTGGAGTCAGTTTGTCTTGGCTTGTCCTTGCCACTGATAATACCTTTATCTGCCAAGAATGCGCTGCTAGTCCAGCAAAAGCTAGCAGTACTCAAATACTTTGCAAGCAGTTAAACAGATACAGTTAAACAGATAAACACATCTGTTGCAAGGTCTGTGGTGGCTGCGCCAGTCAGTGCATGGTGACATGCACTACACTAGCAGAATGGAATGTATGCACTCTGTTGGACAGAACAACATCACAGCACCCAGAAAGACAGACCACGCTTGTGGCCCTGGAAATGAACAGGTACAATGTAGACATAGCTGCACTTAGTGTAACAAGATTGCCTGGATATGAGAGCTTGGAAGACCATGGGTACATCTTCTTTTGGAGTGGGAGATCAACTCAAGAAAGGAGAGAAGCAGGAGTGGGCTTTGCAATTAGAAAGGAGATAGCAGCAATGCTTGATGAGGAACCGGTGCCAATCAACGACAGGATAATGACTATGAGACTCTCAACTACAGCGGAAGATGTATGCCACACTCATCAGTGTATATGCCCCAACAATGACCAACACAGAGGAGGTGAAGGAAAAGTTCTACAGTGATTTACGTGAGACAATCAGACGTGTACCGACTGATGACAGGCTGATACTCATTGGAGATTTTAATGCCAGAGTTGGTTCGGACACCAAGAAATGGAAAGGAGTGCTAGGCAGTCATGGAGTAGGCAAGTGCAATGCTAATGGAGAACTTCTACTTGCACTATGTTCAGAGTACAACCTTGTGATAACCAACACTCTATTTAAGCACAAGGACACACACAAGAAGACATGGATGCACCCAAGATCCAAGCACTGGCACTTATTTGACTACATCATAGTCAGGCATAGAGACATAAGGGATGTATTGAACACCAGAGCAATGAGAGGCATGGACTGTGGCACTGATCATGTTATGCTGAGATCTAGATTAAGGATTTGGAGACGAAAACAGCACAGCAGGACGGGTGCGAAGCCACCACGGAAGCTAAACACTAGTGCACTGAAAGACCAAAAGAAGCAGGAAGAACTTACACAGGAAATGGATGAAAACTTGAAAGACTGGGACAGCAACAACTCAGAGAATGACATAGAAGAACATTGTTGTTTATGCAAATCCGACGGCGAACGCTGGGACAGCACGTGACGTCATCCATTCAGTAACCAGCAGGCTGCAGACAGAACACCCAGATGCTCTTCTCCTCATCTCAGGCGATTTCAACCATGTTTCACTGTCTCCCATTCTACCCACGTTCACCCAGTATGTCACATGCCACACTAGAGACAATAAAACACTGGATTTATTCTACGCAAACACTAAGGAGGCGTACACCTCATCACAACTACCCCCACTCGGGAGATCGGATCACAACTTGGTTCATCTCCGGCCGGTGTACAAACCCCTAGTGCACAGACAACCTCCGGCCATGCACACTGTGGAGTTATGGTCTGAGGAGACAATGGACACCCTAAAGGGCTGTTTTGAAGCCACCGCCTGGAAGCAGCTCTGCGATCCACATGGTGAGGACATCGATGGCCTCATTCACACCTTCACGGGCTACCTCAGCTTCTGTGTGGACAAATCCGTTCCCACCAAGACCATACGGCGTCACTCAAACAACAAACCCTGGATCAACCCTGAGATTAAAACACTTCTGAGAGAGAAGAAGAGGATCTTCAGGTCAGGGAACAGGGAGATGCTGAAGTCCGTACAGAGGGAGCTGAGGAGAAAGATCAGAGAAGGCAAGGACAGCTTCAGGAAGAAGATGGAGGACAAGCTGCAACAGAGCGACATCAGCGGGGTCTGGAGAAACCTCAAAACCATCTCGGGGCTCCAGAATACCTCCCCCCAGGCCACAGGGGGCAGGGAGTGGGCGAACAACCTGAATCTGTTTTTCAATAGATTTGACCAACCGCCCTCCCCCCTGACTGCACAACAACCACTGCTGCCTCTAAAGAAATCAAGTCCTGCTGCCCACTCCCCACTCTACCAACACCCCCCCACTCCCAACACACAGCCCCCCATCCTGACCCTGACCAGGACCCAGGTGAGGACGGAGCTGAGGAAGATCAAGGCGAGGAAGGCGCCGGGACCGGACGGCATCAGCGCAAAGCTCCTCAAGTCCTGTGCAGACCAGCTGTGTGGGATTGTGACGTATATCTTCAACATGAGCCTGAAACTGGGGAGGGTACCACAGCTGTGGAAAACATCTTGTGTGGTACCTGTACCAAAAACTTCCCACCCCAAAGACCTGAACAGCTACAGACCGGTGGCCTTGACGTCCCACTTGATGAAGACCCTGGAGAGACTGCTCCTTGCTCACCTCCGCCCCCTGGTGGAACCAGCGATGGATCCACTCCAGTTCGCCTACCAGCATGGCATTGGGGTGGAGGATGCGGTGATCTTCCTCCTTCACCGTTCTCTGTCCCACCTGGAGAAGCCCGGGAATATGGTGAGGATCATGTTCTTTGACTTCTCCAGTGCTTTCAACACCATCCAACCGATGATCCTGAAGGACAAGCTGCTGCGCGCAGGGGTGGACCAGCACCTGTCATCATGGATCCTGGACTACCTCACGAACCGGCCTCAGTTTGTGAGAACCCGGGACTGTGTGTCCGACACGATCATCAGTAGCACGGGGGCCCCCCAGGGAACGGTGCTGGCTCCCTTCCTGTTCACTCTTTATACTGCGGACTTCTCACACAACACAACACACTGCCATCTACAGAAGTTCTCTGATGACTCTGCGATCGTTGGCCTCATCTCCAATGGAGATGAAGCTGAGTACAGAGGGCTTATCCAGGACTTCGTGGACTGGTGCCATCGGAACTGCCTCCAGATCAACGCGAGGAAAACTAAGGAGCTGGTGGTGGACTGCCGCAGGCATGGGCAGCCCCTCACAGTACCAGTAAATATACAGGGAACAGACATCGAGATGGTGACATCCTATAAGTACCTGGGTATTCATCTGAACAATAAACTAGACTGGTCACACAATACTGATGCACTCTACAAGAAGGGACAGCGCAGGCTGTTCCTGCTGAGGAGACTCAGGTCTTTTGGTGTACAAGGGGCGCTGCTGAAGTCATTCTATGACACGGTGGTGGCATCAGCCATCACTTTTGGAGTGGTCTGCTGGGGCAGTGGCATTACTGCAGCCGATAGGAAGAGACTGAACAAACTGATTAAGAAAGCTAGCTCTGTCCTGGGGCAGCGCCTTGATCCGATGGAGGAGATAGGAGAGAGAAGGACGGTGGCTAAACTGTCATCTCTGCTGGAGTCCGAGTTCCACCCTATGCAGGACATACTGAATGCACTGAGGAGCTCATTTAGCAGCAGACTACATCATCCCAGGTGCACAACCGAGAGGTTTCGTAGGTCCTTCCTACCAACGGCTGTCAGACTGTACAACCTAAGCAGGGCTGCTCGCAGAGATAGCAAAAAAGACGTAACAAACTAATAGTTTTTTGAATGCAGAAGATGCAATAGACTTACACAGTGGTCCTCTCCGGCATACAACTAGGAGCATGCCGGTCGCTATGGAGGGTGAGAGTGTGTATGGGCACATAATCATACCATGCAGGATAGCTGGGTAGACGGTTATGCTGTTTCATTCCATCTAGCGGCAATGCTCTGCACTGTGTGTGTTTATATATTTGCATATTTGTTCCGTCTAGCTGCAATGCTCCGTACTGTGGGTGTTTATATATTTATATATCTACATGTTATTCCATCTAGCTACATTGCTCCGCACTGTGTGTGTTTATATACTTGCATATTTATTCCACCTAGCTGCAATGCTCCGTACTGTGGGTGTTTATATATTTACATATTTATTCCATCTAGCTACAATGCTCTGCACTGTGTGTTCATATATTCATATATTTATTCCATCCAGCTACAATGCTCTGCACTGTGTGTCTGTGTGTGTGTGTATATATATATATTTTATAGTAATACGTACATATGTTTATTAGCTGCTCTTGCTTGCTTGTTTTTTTTTTTTTTTTTTTTTTCTTGCCTTCTGATTGTTGCTCTGAGTGTTGCTATCCCTGTGCTGTTGCAATCCTGGAATTTCCCCGTTGTGGGACTAATAAAGGCTTATCTTATCTTATCTTAAGAGAAATGGGCAACACTGAAGGATACGGTGTATCAGACTGCGAGTGATATATTAGGCTACCCTGAGAGGAAACATCAAGATTGGTTTGATGAGCATGATGAACACCTGAAGAAACTACTAGAAGTGAGGAATACAGCTAGGCAGGAAAACCTACAGTGTAACACAAGGTCGAAGAAGAAGAAATACTCAAAGGCTCAGAGTGAGCTACAGAAGTACACCGGAGAGATGAAGTCCAACTGGTGGGATGAAAAAGTGGAGAAACTTCAAACTGCAGCAGACAGGAAGGAGATGAAAACATTCTTCACAGGTTTGAGAGAAATCTACGGCCCTAAACCAAGAGGATTGATCCAATTAAAGGCTATGGATGGTGAAACGGTTTTGCAGGAGAAAGACAAGATCCTGAACAAATTTGCAGACCACTTTGACCAACTACTAAACAACTCTGGAGAGCTCACTGAAGAGGCTAAAGAAGCTCTAGTGCAGTGACCAGCTGTATCAAGTCTGGATGAACCACCAAATTTTGATGAACTAATGGCAGCTATCAGGGCAACACAGGATGGTAAAGCTCCAGGAAGGGATGGAATTCCAGCAGAAGTGTGAAAATTTGGTGATGTTCAGCTGACCAACTGCCTGCACAAGCTCATCCAAGAGATATGGGATGCCCAGAAAGTACCTCAAGACTGGAAAGATGCAAGTATTGTGCCTTTGTTCAAGAAAGGTGACAGGAAGGATTGGGGAAATTGCCGAGGTATATCACTGCTAGCTGCTGTTGGTAAGATTCTCTCATGTGTACTACTTAACAGACTTAGTGAACACATCTCGCAGAATGTACTACCAGAAACCCAGTGCGGCTTTAGAAGTGGAAGAAGCACAATGGACATGATTTTCTGCTTGAAACAGGTTCAAGAAAAGCGTATTGAACAGAACATGCCGCTTTATGTAGTCTTCATAGACTTCAGTAAAGCCTTTGATACTATTTTGCGACAAGGACTTTGGCAGGTACTCAAGAAATATGGTTGTACAGAGAAGTTTGTCAGCCTGATTGAGGCATTCCATACAGGTATGCAAGCAAACGTGGCAATGAGTGGTTCAGTATCTAAAGACTTTTCAGTAAGCAACGGGGTGAAACAAGAGTGTGTGCGAGCACCTACACTCTTCTCACTTTATCTGGCAGCCATCCTTGAGGTGGCCTTCAAAGACACTTCAGAAGGAGTATACATTCAAACAAGGAAAGAAGCAGACTTGTTCAATGTGGCACAGTTTAAAGCCAAGAGTAAGATAAGATAAGATAAGATAAGATAAGCCTTTATTAGTCCCACAACGGGGAAATTCCAGGATTGCAACAGCACAGGGATAGCAACACTCAGAGCAACAATCAGAAGGCAAGAAAAAAAACAAGCAAGCAAGAGCAGCTAATATACATATGTACATATTACTATAAAATATATATATACACACACACACACAGACACACAGTGCAGAGCATTGTAGCTGGATGGAATAAATATATGAATATATGAACACACAGTGCAGAGCATTGTAGCTAGATGGAATAAATATGTAAATATATAAACACCCACAGTACGGAGCATTGCAGCTAGGTGGAATAAATATGCAAGTATATAAACACACACAGTGCGGAGCAATGTAGCTAGATGGAATAATATGTAGATATATAAAAACACAGTGCGGAGCATTGTAGCTAGATGGAATAAATATATAGATATATAAATATAAACACACCCAGTGCTGAGCATTGTAGCTAGATGGAATAAATATGTAAATATATAAACACACACAGTGCAGAGCATTGTTGCTAGGTGGGATGAAACAGCATAACCGTCTATTTAGTTATCCTACATGGTATGATTATGTGCCCATACATATTCTCACCCTCCATAGCGACCGGTATGTTCCTAGTTGTATGCCGGAGAGGACCATTGTGTAAGTCTATTGCATCTTTTGCATTCAAAAAAACTATTAGTTTGTTACGTCTTTTTGCTATCTCTGCGAGCAGCCCTGCTTAGGTTGTACAGTCTGACAGCCGTTGGTAGGAAGGACCTACGAAACCTCTCGGTTGTGCACCTGGGATGATGTAGTCTGCTGCTAAATGAGCTCCTCAGTGCATCCAGTATGTCCTGCATAGGGTGGAACTCGGACTCCAGCAGAGATGACAGTTTAGCCACCGTCCTTCTCTCTCCTATCTCCTCCATCGGATCAAGGCGCTGCCCCAGGACAGAGCTAGCTTTCTTAATCAGTTTGTTCAGTCTCTTCCTATCGGCTGCAGTAATGCCACTGCCCCAGCAGACCACTCCAGAAGTGATGGCTGATGCCACCACCGTGTCATAGAATGACTTCAGCAGCGCCCCTTGTACACCAAAAGACCTGAGTCTCCTCAGCAGGAACAGCCTGCGCTGTCCCTTCTTGTAGAGTGCGTCAGTATTGTGTGACCAGTCTAGTTTATTGTTCAGATGAATACCCAGGTACTTATAGGATGTCACCATCTCGATGTCTGTTCCCTGTATATTTACTGGTGCTGTGAGGGGCTGCCCATGCCTGCGGCAGTCCACCACCAGCTCCTTAGTTTTCCTCGCGTTGATCTGGAGGCAGTTCCGATGGCACCAGTCCACAAAGTCCTGGATAAGCCCTCTGTACTCAGCTTCATCTCCGTTGGAGATGAGACCAACGATCGCAGAGTCATCAGAGAACTTCTGTAGATGGCAATGTGTTGTGTTGTGTGAGAAGTCCGCAGTATAAAGAGTGAACAGGAAGGGAGCCAGCGCCGTTCCCTGGGGGGCCCCCGTGCTACTGATGATCGTGTCGGAAACACAGTCCCGGGTTCTCACAAACTGAGGCCGGTTCGTGAGGTAGTCCAGGATCCATGATGACAGGTGCTGGTCCACCCCTGCGCGCAGCAGCTTGTCCTTCAGGATCATCGGTTGGATGGTGTTGAAAGCACTGGAGAAGTCAAAGAACATGATCCTCACCATATTCCCGGGCTTCTCCAGGTGGGACAGAGAACGGTGAAGGAGGAAGATCACCGCATCCTCCACCCCAATGCCATGCTGGTAGGCGAACTGGAGTGGATCCATCGCTGGTTCCACCAGGGGGCGGAGATGAGCAAGGAGCAGTCTCTCCAGGGTCTTCATCAAGTGGGACGTCAAGGCCACCGGTCTGTAGCTGTTCAGGTCTTTGGGGTGGGAAGTTTTTGGTACAGGTACCACACAAGATGTTTTCCACAGCTGTGGTACCCTCCCCAGTTTCAGGCTCATGTTGAAGATATACGTCACAATCCCACACAGCTGGTCTGCACAGGACTTGAGGAGCTTTGCGCTGATGCCGTCCGGTCCCGACGCCTTCCTCGCCTTGATCTTCCTCAGCTCCGTCCTCACCTGGGTCTTGGTCAGGGTCAGGATGGGGGGCTGTGTGTTGGGAGTGGGGGGGGGGTGTCGGTGGAGTGGGGAGTGGGCAGCAGGACTTGATTTCTTAGAGGCAGCAGTGGTTGTTGTGCAGACAGGGGGGAGGGCGGTTGGTCAAATCTATTGAAAAACAGATTCAGGTTGTTCGCCCACTCCCTGCCAGGACATCGATACCGGCATTAATGACATCCGTCTCCTGCTGTCGGAAGTCACGAAACTTAATATAGAATCGGTGTGTGAGTTTGCAAAAACGATGTCTGCCACTGTAGTATTCTCTGGGCCCCTCCCCAATCTGACCAGTGATGACATGTTTAGCCGCTCGTCATCCTTGAACCGCTGGCTGTCTGTGTGGTGTCCTAAAAATGATGTGGGCTACATTGACAATTGGAGCTCTTTTGGGGGAAAACCTGGTCTTATGAGACGAGACAGCATTCATCCCACTTTGGATGGGGCTTCTCATTTATCTAACAATCTGGCATCTTTTTTATCCAAATTTCCAAAACCATGACTACTCAGAGTTGGGACCAGGAAGCAGAGTCGCAGTCTTACACGCCTCTCTGCAGCTCCTCTTCATCCGCCACCCCTCAGCTTAGCCCCTGTCTTCCCCATCAGAGAATCATTGTCTGCTCCCTCCAAAGTGAATGAAAATATAATGTATAAGCATCCCAAAGTGATAAAGCAAAATATTGGTAAAACTCAAATTAAACATAAAGCCTCTAAATTGACTGATTTGGCCTCTGTTCCTCCTCATGATTTAAAAATTAAATGTGGTTTATTAAATATTAGGTCTCTAACTCCCAAGTCTCTGTTAGTCCATGATCTGTTAATTGATCATCAGATTGATTTAATTTCCCTTACAGAGACTTGGTTAGGACAAGAGGATTATGTTGGTTTAAATGAATCAACTCCCTCTGGTTATTTATACTGTCAAAATCCCAGAAGTTCTGGTCGTGGAGGAGGAGTAGCAACAATTTACCATTCCAAATTACTAGTTAATGTAAAGCAAAAAACATGTTATAATTCCTTTGAGGGCCTGGTCCTCAGTATTGGGCACTTTAACAATTTTAGGTTAAACCCCATTTTATTTGCCATAGTTTATCGTCCCCCATCAACCTACTCAGAATTTTTATCCGAATTTGCTGATTTCTTAGCTGATTTAGTGCTGAAATCTGATTATAGTAGGGGACTTTAATATACATGTGGATGTAGATAGTGACTGCCTTAATGTGGCTTTTAATTCAATATTAGACTCGATTGGGTTTTCTCAGAAAGTAGGAAATTCTACTCATTACCTCCACCATACATTGGACCTTGTTCTTACATTGGACCTTGTTCTGACATATGGCATAGAAATAGAAAATCTTGTAGTGTCTCCTCATAACCCTGTACTGTCAGACCATTGTCTGTTAACCTTTGATTTTACTATTTCTGACTATTTGGCTCCTAAAGAAAAATATTATTACAGTAGATGCCTCTCAGATGATGCTGTTTCCAAATTTATACAGATTGTTTCCTCTATGCCATGTGTCAACACAACGGAAATAAGCTATAGACAGCTTGCTCCTTCTGTAATTGATAACATGGTGGATAGTGTTTCAGCTTCTCTGCATCAGGCTCTAGACTTGGTGGCCCCCTTAAAAAAGAAAAAGTCTAATCAGAGATTTCTAACTCCTTGGTTCAACACAGAAACTCGTAGCTTAAAACAGAAGACTCGTCAATTAGAACGAAAATGGCGCTCTACTAATTTAGATGAAATCTATTTAGCTTGGAGAAATCATCTTTTAATTTATAAAAAATCTCTTAGAAAAGCTAGAACAAGTTATTACTCTGCATTAATAGAAGAGAACAAGAATAATCCCAGGTTTCTTTTCAGTACTGTAGCCAGGTTGACAAAGAGTCAGGACTCTGTTAATCCTAGCATTCCCTTAGAGCTTACTAGTCAGGACTTTATGAACTTTTTCAATAATAAAATTTCATCCATCAGAGATAAAATCAATCAGATTCTTCCCACAGTTAACTTAAATACTGTAACTACTACAACTCCTTCTTTTGATGTCTGTCTTGATGAGTTTACTCCAATCGACCTTTGTGAGTTAGACAAAATAGTTTCCTCATCCAAACCTTCAACTTGTCTTTTAGACTCTATTCCTACCAGGTTATTTAAAGAAGTCTTCCCACTTATTGGTAGCTTTATTCTTCATATAATCAATTCTTCATTAACTTTAGGCCATGTACCGCAGGCTTTTAAAACGGCTGTAATTAAACCCTTACTCAAAAAGCCAACGCTAGATCCAGGAGCTTTAGCTAACTGTAGACCAATCTCTAATCTCCCTTTCATTTCAAAAATCTTAGAAAGAGTTGTTGCTACGCAATTATTTGACCACCTGCAGGGAAATGGTTTACTTGAAGAGTTTCAATCTGGGTTTAGAATCCATCATAGTACTGAAACAGCCTTAGCGAAGGTCACTAACGACCTCCTCATTGCATCTGATAATGGACTAGTTTCTGTACTTGTCCTTTTAGACCTTAGTGCAGCTTTTGATACTATCGATCATAATATTCTACTTGATAGATTAGAACACTATGTTGGACTTAATGGAACTTCGTTGCAGTGGTTTAGATCTTATTTATCTGATAGGTTCCAGTTTGTTCATGTAAATAATGAGTTTTCTTTCAACTCAAAGCTTAGTCATGGAGTTCCACAGGGATCTGTGCTAGGCCCTACTCTTTTTAGTTTATATATGCTTCCGTTAGGCAACATTATTAGAAAGCACTGTATACATTTTCATTGTTATGCAGATGACACACAATTATACCTGTCAATGAAGCCAGATGATAGTAATCAATTAGCCAAGTTAGAAGCCTGTCTTAAGGAAATCAAAGCTTGGATGACTTGTAATTTCCTGCTATTAAATTCAGATAAGACTGAAGTCATTCTTGTTGGTCCAAAAAACCTTAGAAATTCCTTTCCAAATCAAACTTTCAGTTTGGATGCAGTTACTCTTTCTCTTAATAGCTCTGTGAGGAACCTTGGAGTTATTTTTGATCAAGATTTGTCCTTCAATTCACATATTAAATTTGTTTCTAAGACTGCCTTCTATCATTTGCATAATATTGCCAAGATTAGAAGCATCTTGTCTCAGAGTGATGCTGAGAAGCTGATCCACGCTTTTGTTAGCTCGAGATTAGATTATTGTAATTCTTTATTATCAGGCTGTCCTAAAACATCTTTAAAAAGTCTTCAGCTGATCCAAAATGCTGCAGCAAGAGTTTTAACAGGTACTAGAAAGAGAGATCATATCTCTCCGGTTCTGGCCTCCCTTCATTGGCTTCCCATAGAGTTTAGAATTAAGTTTAAAATCCTTCTTCTTACTTACAAAGCTCTAAACAATCAGGCTCCTTTTTATTTAAAAGATCTGATACTACCGTATTATCCTAACAGAGCACTACGCTCCCAAAATGCAGGATTACTTGTAATACCTAGAATCTCCAAAAGTACAATGGGAGGCAGAGCCTTCAGTTATCAAGCTCCTCTCCTGTGGAATCAGCTGCCAATCTGGATTCGGGAGTCAGACTCGATCTCTGTTTTTAAGAATAGGGCTAAAACCTACCTTTTTGATATAGCATACAATTAGGGAGGGATCATGTGTTTCTGAACCCTCCCTTAGTTATGCTGCTAATAGGTTTAGTCAGCCGGGGGACCTCCAGTAATGCACTGGGCCTCACTCCTTTCCTCACTCTCTACGAAATATTTTTTTTGCTGGTCATTAACATCTGTTTGTTCTCTCCCATAGATTGAGTCCCCATCGTGCTGTTTGCTCTCTACATGTCTGTTCTTTTCTTCTTCTCTATCCCCTCACCCCCCAGCCAGTCGCAGCAGATGACTGCCCCTCCCTGAGCCTGGTTCTGCTGGAGGTTTCTTCCTGTTAAAAGGGAGTTTTTCCTCTCCACCGTCGCCAAGTGCTTGCTCACAGGGGATCGCCTGATTGCTGGGGTCTTTCTGCAACTGTGGGGGTTCCCCCCTACAGTTGATAGTGCTATGAGATGACTGTTGTTGTGAAATGGCGCTATATAAATAAAGTTGAATTGAATTGAATTGAATTGAATCGATAAAGGTAGTAAGAGAAATGCTCTTTGTCGACGACGGTGCTCTAGTTGCACACAGCGTGGAAGATATGCAATCTTTAGTGGAGAAATTTGCAAGAGCAGCTAGCCAATTCAGCTTCCAAATCAACATCAAGAAGACAGAGTGCCTTTATCAACCACCAAAGTTCCAATTATCAACATCACTACCAGAAGAGATCAGCATTGGTACAGAGCCACTAGTCAAGTGCAAGACTTTCAAGTACCTAGGGAGTATTGTTTCAGAGAATGCTAGGCTGGAGGATCAACTATCTCTAAGAATGGGAAGAGCGAGCGCTGTGTTTGGAAACTTGAGGGAGAGACTGTGGAACAATCGACATGTGTCTATCCGTGTGAAATACAAAGTGTACAGAGCGACAGTACTGGCTACTCTATTGTATGGTGCTGAAACTTGGACTGTCTACAGAGTGCAGGTGAAGAAACTCCACGCGTACGTGATGAGACACCTTCAAGCCATAATGGACATCTCATGGAAAGACAAAATAACCAACACAGAAGTGTTGAAATGAGCCGGTCTACCATCAATGGAGGACATGCTAATACAGATGAACCTGAGATGGCTCGGATATGTTAAGAGGATGGACCACCAGCGTCTCCCTCGGCAGTTACTCTACTCACAGTTATGCGAGGGCAAACGCAATCAGGGTAGACCAAGGCTCAGATTTAAAGACACTATAAAAAGAAACTTGAAGAAGTTGGACATAGACAGGAGTTCCTGGCAGCGGAAGGCTAAGGACAACAGAGCTGTGTGGAGGAATCTGATCAGACCTAAATGAAACAGTCATTGTCGCCCACGACAGGCTGCTATGATGATAATGATGTATTTTGAAGGGTACCTGTATTTTGGTTTTCTCTTGTTTTTCTTATCGTGCAATACTTTTGTTTTTGCATTCTGTTGCACTTGTTTATTTCTCTGGTTGAAGTGTTCATCTAGTTTTGGTCATTCCTGTGTTTAGCCACGCCATTTTATGTTTAATCCATGTTGTTACCCGTTCCTTGTAGTTTTTTGTTTCTCCCTCTGGGTGTCACTGTAGTCATTTTTTTGTTTTTTGGTTCTCTCCCTCCTGGCCTGTTTCCCCCTCCACCCTCCTTGGGTTGGTCCTGGTAGCCTTCTGTTTTTTGTTTGTTTTATTTTTAGGGGGGGGGCTGGGATGTTACGTTAGACGCCTGAAATGCACCCTTTGAACGGGGGGTACCGTGGTGATCTGAGCTCTGATCTCATCCGCGCTCGGGTTACCCAGTATTTTCCCTTTTCTCCCATATTATTTTGGGTTTTGTTATGTGGGCCTTTCCAGGGCTTTTATTGTGATAGCGTCACAGCCCCATTTCCAGCTGTCAAAGCCGAGCCGGCGCTGTGACAGCTGTTCGCTATTTCATTAATTACATTCCCCTTTCCTGTTTGGTTGCTTTACGTTGTGTTTAGTATTTAAGGGAACAGCTGAGGTTCACTCCTTGCTGCGACCTACACATTTGTGTTCCTGGACTGGAGTTCCTCACCCCGACTCCAATCTTCCCTCTGTATTTGGATTCATCTTTGCTTTGTCTCTTGTAAGTGTGTGTTTTACAGCGTAGGTTCCGTCCTCACTGCACCTTCACGTTTGATGTCAGTGTTTATTGTTTTGTATTCTAGTTTATGCATGCATTTTGCCCCACGTGGCTCTTTACTTGATTCTTTTGTTAAATAAACAGACAAACTTACTGCTGGCTTCTGGCGTCTCATTAATGCCTTGAAAGGGGCATTCATGTCAGTAGGTCGCAGCAAAGAGAGGTGCCAGCCTCAGTAAGTTTGTTTTGGGCTTGAGTTTCTTTCCCTTTTCTGGGTGCCAGTATTTTGGAAAAGATGTCGGCATTCAAGCGTGGGTTTTGCCCTGAGTGGTTGTGGGAGTTTGATGATCTCCTGTCCAACGCCCGTCTGCTCATTCCCTCCCACTCCGCATATTTGTACCTGGACCTCGCACAAAGGACGCTAAAGCACTATCACCTGACCTCGTTTCCGGAGGGCAAGGGGAGACTGTTGGTGATAGTGGTGCTGTGGGAACTGATAGAAAATGAGGCCAGTAAGTCTCCACTTCCTCCCCGGGACCCGGTCGTCCCGACGAGGGGGAAGTCTCCTGAGCAGGCCGGTCCTCAGCAAGGTTCCCGTCTGGACCCTGTCTTAGGTTGTCAGAATAGCACTGCCTCCCAGCCAGCTGCTTCTCCTGCGCCACAACGAAAGGTGAGGACAGCAGCCCCAGCCTCCGGGTCATCTCGTTTCACTGTTCCATCAGCTCCACATCCCCGGACAGCCCCGACTGCTCCTCCCTCCTCTTCGGCATGCCTTTCAGCTGCGGTGAGCCCCACAAGTCCTCATCTGACTCCACCCGTCACCATTCCTCCACGAGGTCCCTGTCCGGATCCTGTTCCGGGCCACCGTTGGAACTCCACCTCCCAGCCAGTTGTTTTCCCCGTGTCTCGACGGAAGGGAAAGACAGCAACCTCAGCCTCCGGGTCATCCGTTCCTGCTGTTCCGTCAGCTCCTCATCCCCGGACTGCCTCGGCTGCTCCTCCCTCCTCCTCGGTGCTATCTTCAGCTGCTGTGAGTCCAGCGAGTCCTGCTCTGGCTGCGCCTGTCGTTGATCCTGTGAGAGCGGCTCTTCCTTGTCTTCCTGGGGGGCCCTCCGTCACCATCCTTAGGGGAAAGGGGAGAACCAAGCCCACTGTAGCAGCAACCATCGTTTCCCAGGAGAACAGGCAAGTGTTGTTTCATTCTAAAGCTCAGTATCATGAATTGCCTTGTCTGACTCCTGGGGTGGAGCTCGGGGTTCACAGTCCTCTGAGCTCCCACCACCTGCTGCAGCCATAAACATTGAACCTGCAACCTCTTGTGTCTCCTTCCCCTCTCTCTGAGCGTACCCCGGTGCCAGGAGTAGACCGTTGGACGAAGGAGGAGCCTGCGGCCCTGGAGAGCCTGGTTCCAGTCCCACAGCCACGTCATGGGCAGAGGAGGAGGCCTGACTGCCATTTGGAGCCTGAGCCAACAATTAAGCATCCCCGGGTCTCCGTGGAAGAGCAGTCGGCCCCAGCAGGTCACGGATCCCTTGTCAACACGCCGTGCAGGTCTTCGGCGTGTTGGATCTAGAGCAATTTGTTGCACAGGAAATAAACGTTTCTACAGACATGCTTAAGCTCTATAACCACTGATCGTTTGTGAAGCTGGGGTGACATCAGTGACAGGCTGTGTTGAACGCCCAGACCGACCGTTTGAAGCGGTAATTTTCCCACAACAGAGCCATCTGAAACACACACACAGCATACATATTTCAGTACGATAACTTGCAGACGTTACAGTGTAGCACGACGTACTTATAGCAAACTAGCATTAGCAACCATTAGCTTACCGTCATATATGATCTAGTTTGTATCTTCACGTCTTCGGCTCACCCAGAAGCTGCAGTACTATTCCAGAGTGTTTCGTCTCGCTGCCTGTACCCTTGTCTGGCGGTCCTTTTTGGCATTTACGGTGACAAAAAGCCACAGACCGAGGAGTCGCCTTGTACAGCCGCCATGTTATGTTTTGCTTGGGTCGCGTGTTTTACGTCACGGGAGTGTGGCGCCGCCTTGCTGTAAAAAAAATCCCGCCCACCCCAGCTTAACCCAGCTTTACCTGGCTGCAATGGAAAGACAACCGAGGCCGAAACGAGTAATGGCGAGTCGAGTGGAGTTAGGCCGCCCGGGGCTAGTGGAAAAGGGCCATAAGTGTCTATAAATCTAATCTATAGAGCTGGTGGTTTTAGCACATTCCTGGTCACAGAAACCCAGCAGAGCAGGACAATAAAGAAAGAGATTTTCTTAGGTCACCTTTTACGTCTTTGCTGACCTATCCTTCACAGGCATTCGCACGCACATCCATTCTGCACGCAAGACTCTGGGACATAGAAATCACATAGACAAATGATGGCTCATACAACACACCAAAAATACATCAAATATATAAAAGAATAATACAGAGATGAAATAATATATCTCTAATATAAATATTATAATTATAATAATTATAATACAGAGATGAAATAATATATCTCTAATATAAATATTATAATTATAATAATTATAATATAAATATAATATATCTCTTATCTTAGATAAGATAAGATAAGCCTTTATTAGTCCCACAATGGGGAAATTCCAGGATTGCAACAGCACAGGGATAGCAACTCTCAGAGCAATAATTTAGAAGATAAGAAAATAAGAGCAGTGAGTATACATATGTACACATAAATATATAAATATATAATCACAGTGCGGCGCATTGTAGCTAGATGGACTAAACAGCATAACCGTCTATTTAGTTACCCTTCATGGTATGAATATGTACCCATATTGTACATACTGTCACCCTCTATAGCGACTGATATTGTCCTAGTTGTATACTGGAGGGGACCATTTGTGTAAGTCTGTTTCGTCTTTTGCATTCAATACTATTAGGTTGTCACGTTTTTTTGCTATCTCTGCGAGCAGCCCTGCTTAGGTTATACAGTCTGACAGCCGTAGGAAGGAAGGACCTGCGAAACCTCTCGGTCACGCATCTAGGATGATGTAGTCTACTGCTAAATGAGCTCCTCAGTGTGTCCAGTATGTCCTGCATAGGGTGGGACTCGGATTCCAGCACAAATGACAGTTTAGCCACCATCCTTCTCTCTCCTATCTCCTAAATAAAGAGATTATCCTAGGTCACCTTTTACGTCTTTGCTGACCTATCCTTCACAGGCATTGAAATTATCCTTTCAGTCTCAAATACTGACCAACAGTGATCTGTGTGGAGTTTGCATGTTCTCCCCGTGTCTGCGTGAGTTTACTCCGGGATTTCTCCGGTTTCCTCCCACAGGCCAAAAACGTGCAGGTTTGGTTAATTGGAGACTCTAAAGTGGCCCTAGGTGTGAATGTGTGTGTGAATGGTTAAGGGATAGCGCCGTACCGTGGCTGCTTCATCCATCCAAATGGATGCCCTCAATTTCCCCTCTGGGGATCAATAAAGTATACAAAATCAAATCAAAATCAAAAAATATATGAGAAAAATGGCAAATTTATTATTAAGAAAGGTAATTAAAAAGTTACAAGAAAAAAGGAAAAAATATGTTAAAAGTTAAAATTTAATGAGTAAAAAGTCATACACTTATGGGGAAAAAATTGCATATATAAAAGAAAACTGATAAATTTTCAAGAAAAGACAACAAATTTATCCATTCTTTCTTCTGTAGTTGCGATTTCCTCCCATAAGTTTTTGACTTTTACTTAAGTTGCCCTACAAAGGTGGGCCCTTTTACTGTAAATATGTGATTTGTTCACATTTTTGTTGCTTTTTTTCTATACACTTGTACATAATCCTGCCTCTTGAAGAAAAAAATAAATGAAAAAGTACTGTGGAAGCTTCTACAGTCATGGAGTAGACACCATAGAGGAATGTGCTCCTTTTAGAGGACAGGGTAAGTGAAAACCAAGAAGTCCTTAAAGCCACTTTTGCACTAGCCCAGCACACTTCGGTACAGCATGATTTACTTCAACATGGTTCCGTACGCTTTTGTCCGCACTACAACCGCATTACAACCATGTTGAGCTTGGGTGGGTGGGATTTCTATAACAGCAGGCGGCGCCACACTCCCGTGACGTAGAACACGCGACCCAACCAAAACATAACACATACAGCTGTACAAGGCGACTCCTCGGTCTGTGGCTTTTTTCACCATAAACGCCAAAAAGGACCGCTAGACAAGGGTACAGACAGCGAGATGAAACACTCTGGAAATAGTTCTGCAGCTTCTGGGAGAGCCAAAGGCGTGAAGATACAAACTAGGTCATATATGACGGTAAGCTAATTTTGCTAATGCTAGTTTGCTACAAGTACGTCGTACTACACTTTAATGTCTGCAATTTATCATTGTTAGGTACTAAAATATGTACGCTGTGTGTGTTTCAGATGGCTCTGTTGTGGGGAAATTACTGCTTCATTCGCTCTGGGCGTTCTGCACAGCCTGTCACGGATGTCATCAGCCTGTCACTATTGTCAGCACAGCTTCACAAACGATCAGTGGTTATAGAGCTTAAGAATGTCTGTAGAAACGTTTATTTCCTGTGCAACAAATTTGCAACAAATTGCTCTGATCTGCTTGAAAATCATGGAGACTGTTGACAGTTTGAGACATCACGCACGTACCTGCTTCTGCAGCACTGAGTGTCACTGGTGTCATAGAAAAAAATGATCAGCTGACACAACTTGATCGCCATGTTAATAACTATATTAGCCACAAAATATATATTCAAAAAGTAAACTTTACTGAGTTAGGTATAATAAGATATATTTGACAGTTATCATGCATTTTATGCCAAAACAAACTTGATCTAGGATTAAAAGCATTTAAAATAATGCAGTCACAAGGTTACATGGAAAATACTTACTAGATACATGTACTGTAGAAATATATATTCTCTGCATCAACAATGTACTATACATGCATTCATGTCGTATTGCACTGGGAATTGCACTGACAATAAACCTCTGAAGTTGTTGCAGATGTCTCTTTTTTTATATGTGAAGGTTACCACCATGTGGCATAAATTAAATACTGAAATATTGAAAAAGCTAAGAATAATCCAGCAGGTTGACAAATCATTTTGGTTTGGTGTAAGTCTGTCAACAGAATTATGAACCATAAAGCAGTTTGTGTTAAAATGTTAAATCCCACTAAACCTAATCCGGGGGCTTCCAATCATGTGTCATGGGGGGCCAAGACCCTGCAGGTTCTCTCTTCTACCCAGTCTCTTCAGCAGGTGATCTCACTGATCAGTCAGTGGAAGAAGTTCAGTGGAATCTGCTGTTGAAGACACTGGTTAGAGGTAAAGCCTGCAGGGTCTTGGCCCTCCATGGCACATGATTAGACACCCCCGCCCAAACCCATTATGATGAAGAGCAGATGCTAATATGACCCAGATTTCCTCCATATACTGGTACTGTCACTAAAGTATGCAGGGTCTTCTGTACAGTCTTCTAACAATATAGTCTTCAGTTAATATAATTGTTTTGGTTACTTTTTCTTAAAAATGAGCCATTATTTTCAAGGTCATCGATTAATCCTTTGTACAGTTGACTCTTTTCCCACCGGTATCTTAACAGACAAAATAGAAAATAAAGATAGAAAATCATGATGCAAATACATAAGTCACTAAATTGTTTATTACAATCAGCAGCAAATTCCAGATTATTCAGAATGTGCAAAATTCAAACTGTAAAAAAAAAAAACTGCAATGGTCACACGCTGCCTCACTGAGAAGCAACTGGATCGGTCCGTACTGGTCCTGGTTCGACAGATCTACAGCCTGCATCTCTGTAAATAGTGAGGCAAGGTCCAGTTGGGGTGACAGTTTCCCTCTTGCCTAGACAAAAGACAAATGGGTGGTGGTTAATTAAAGCAAGTTTAAAACTTATTTGGGAAATACACTTGTTGCTAAAAGCCAGTGGTGGAATGTGAATTAATGAATAAATCTTTATTTCGGATTGATTAAAAGTAAAGATTAAAAGAAAATAGAATAATATACCAAAGAGGAAAAATCTAACAAGGTCAAATTAAACAATAACTCCTCTAACCACAATTTTCATGTAGCTGCACTTCAGTAGATTTTACAAGGGCTGAGTTACATTTAAAATCATCTTTTTACTGTGGCCTCAGCAATCAGAATGAATTAATACATTCACTTGAAAGGAATCTAGTACTTTAACTGAAGTTGTGCATCACCGAGTATGGAGTCGGTCAGTCAAAATATGAAGTTTTTATCAATAAAAGTTTGTCTTGTCTGTAAAAGTGTCTCCTCTTGCCCTGGCTTCATGTGTGGGTGGTGTTTTGCACTAGCATTGCTAAAATATAAAAGGAAGCTGATAGGATATTTTCAAGTTTCATTAATTATTCTATATGATTTTAATGCTATATTATTCTATTTTATATTATAATTGTTTCTGGTGCATATAAAATCCAATGTCTGGGTCACTGTGATATTTTCATTGCCTCAGAGCTTGAAAAGACTGTCTGTTTTCAGAGCAAGATTAGGATGAGCAAGATTGTGAATAATGACGAAAGTTTCTTTGTTTTATCATACCAAGCTGTACTGTATTGTCAGGATGACCAGATCATGTTAGAGTGTTCATTGCTGACCACAGATAAAGAAGGAGTCACTTGGAGAGTTGGCTCCTGCCAGTCTAGCTTAGATAAGAGACCGGGGTATAAAAATCAACATCCTTGGATACATGTTAGGGAGTCGGTGCTGTGAAGCTCTGAGGCGAGTATATGCTGATACTGATTTCCTCCTTTCTGATCAGAAGGAGAATAAATGACTCAGAACTTGGAAAACCGCCTATTGATTATTGTTTCAGCCTCAGTCAATTCATTTTTGTTCTAACATAATTGTTGCCCGACGTGGGACCCATATAGAGTGGTCCACAGCGTTTTCCGACGAGCCTGGACTTTAGACAAGTGCACAGTCAAAGGAGAGGAGAGACCCATACTTCTGGGAGCGCTGGAAAAAAAAACAACGCTGAATTTCCCTCTTCAAAGGCCCTGGTGACGTCGGGGAGCGGCGTGGAGCTCTGACGGGTCTACCGGAACTCAGAGGCGGATTCCAGGTGTGAGTAATTTATTCCAGTTTTTGTTATTGTTGTTATGGCCAGAGAGTGATTGCCTAGACCGATTGTACACTAGGTGAAAGACTGAAAGAAAGAGACCTACAGCCTAATTGATAAGTTATGTTACTCACGGTGCGGATATTGCAATAATCCCTTGGAGAGATGGAGCTTTCCTTTCCAAGCGGTGATCGATATTCCTAGATCCGGGGTAATTCTTAGAAATTCTCCGTTTTCCGACTTTCGAATAAGTTCCAGTGGAGGTCTAGAAGCCAGTACTGGGTTAATAAAACGGGAAAGATACGTGTTCTCGTTCCTTTACGGAACAGCCACGTGATCCCAGAGAAGTTAATTTTTTGGGGTAAGATTCGTGCCAAATTCTGGCGTGCCTTTTGGGACTGCTTCTGCTTATGTTTCAGTTTTGGACTTGTCAACATTAGTGGGGAGGCGACGTGAACCCCGAAAAAGGGAAAAAGTTGTTTTCACGAAAGATTCGTGCCTTTATCGGGTCTGTTTATTGCCCATTGGCTCCGCTACGGTGAGCTATTGCAAGATGCCGAGGGAGGTTTAACTCTGGGCTTTAGACACACAGCAGGGGGGCTGACGTGACCATTGAAATTGTTTGTCTTGTGAGTTTGTTGAAGCGCTAGAATAAAAAAAAAGAGGAGTTACTGTGTTCTGAGTTTGTTTTGTCTGTGTTACATGAAATCCGCTCCGGTGTGAAACATAGAGAGGCTGAGTTCCCACGGAGGCGGAGTGAATACGGTGTGAAATTGATGTCTGTGGTTTTTTTCTCCCTAATATTTGTGGAGCATAAAAGGGTTGGTTAGTTAATTATCTTTTGGGAAGTGTTTAAAATTATAGGTATTTGAAAATAGTAGCCTTGAGCAGAAACAGTGGACTGATGTTGTGCTTTATGGCAGTGTAAAAAAAAAAAAAAAAATGAAAGGGGAAGCTTCACGCTGCCAGTGGCTGTGTGACGGTTGCCATATTTGATTTTTTCCGCTGAGGTTGCCAGATCTGGAAATTAATTGAAGTAATTCTCATGCTGTTTTGGGCTTTGGCATGAACCTAAAAGTCTTCATTGTATGACCTTGTAGAGATAATGCAAAAGAAAACATGTCTGGGCCCTGTCTGTCTGTACCTGTCTGTGTGTAATGTCTGTCTCAATGTGTATCTGTTTGAGATTCTGTGTGTGTCCTTGAGAGAAGGAGAAAAAAGAAACAGAGAGTTTGTGGAATAAAAAAAAAAAAATAGAAAAGCCGTGTAGCCACTGATTCGTGTGTGGAAAACTTGGTAAAAAGAAAAGAAGAGGAAAAAACTTTCAAACATGGGTTGCTGTTATAGCAAAAGTGTAAAGCAGCCACAAAGTGTCCAGATAGGAAGAAATAATGCCTCATTTTGCTGTAAGGGTTGCAGAACACAGCCAGATGAGAATGAAATTTATGTTTTGGCAGGAGACGGTAAATTTATGAACAAAGAAGACAGAAATAGCACAAGGTTTCTGGCAAAATGGAGAAAGAAATTTGATTTCAGTGGGGAACTTGAGGTTAAAGATTGTGAGAGTTTGATTTCTGCCATCAAATTAGCAGCAGACGGCAGGAGGCAAAAAGAGTTAAAATATGAACTTTTTGAGGCTGAACAATGGCTTCAGATTGCCAGGCAACAGCAAGCTGATTTGAATAGGAAAGACCAGACCTTAAAAGACTCGGATGTTTGTAATAAGAAGGGTTTGACTAATGCACATTTTTCTCAAAATTCCGAGGTGACAAAGGATAATGTTGATGATTCATCACACTGGATAAACTGGTTGTTTTCCTCATGGAGGAGTCTTGTCATAAACTTAGTGGTGATTACTGTAGTGATACTTTTGATCTTTTCATGTTTCATTCCTTGTATCCGTGATATGATGTTGAAACTTGTTCAGGTGAATTTAGTGTTATATCATGAGACCACCAATGGAGATGATGGGGAAACAACACCAGCTTAATGTCTTATGAGTACAGAGTATAATTGACATGCAGAAAACCGAAAGGAGATGTATGTTCATGATGTGAATTTGAAATGTACTGAATTGCAAGAGTAATCAAATATGCCTTGAAGTTCAGAGAAGTTGTTTTCCTTATTTGAGATTTTTTCACTTTATCCTGTTTATGTTCTGTCTTAATTTATGTCGTATTTGAAACCATTATGTTACTAATCACTATTTAGCTAGTATACAGTTTTACTATATTGATTGTTGTTTCATTGTTGATACCTTGTTGCAGTTTCACGTTGAGGTACTAATACACATAGATCTCTGATACAAACATACACATATGTCTTTTATACATGATAGGTTTTTAGTTATTTTTATTGATTTTATTGTTCTTTACATTTACATACAAGTATTAACTTTTTATTAAATCACTGCTAATCACTGCTAATTTACTGACACATAGAATGACAAATACATACACTATTTCATCTTAATTTATGGCTAATCACCATCACTGATTCAATTTTTCTCTTTTATGACTTAATTAGATGATTGATTTCTTTTTTTTTTTTTTTAATTTAAGTTTTTGTAAAGGGTATACAGGTCGTTACAGCAATGCAGTGTTTACATTTTCATCACATGTTCCCTTATTTTCTGATATCTGACAACATTGGAAGATTAATTCTTACAACAACCCTTTTTTTTTTTTTAAAGTGAAAGAAAAAGTGAAATTAAAGAGAAAAAAAAACAAAAAACAAATAACAAAAAAAAAACAAACAAACCAGTAAAAAACAAACAAAAAGAAAAAGTAAGTAAATAAAGATAAAAGAGCATCTGAGTAGTGTTGGAACAAAGAGCGGAACCATTATTGAAATGGTATTTGTCAAAGATTAGATCTAATGGAAGACACATATGCGGTCCAGGGTTGCCAAAAGTTCATGAACCCATCCATGTCCTGTCTCAGTGCGAATGTCAACTTTTCCATCGAGTAAATGTCTTGGATCACGTTAGTCCAATCTTCAGGTGTAGGACAGTCCTTCAACATCCATTTTTTAGTTAGAGCTTTTTTGCTTGCCAATATTAAAACATTGAATAAGTATTTTTCTCCTCGTCTTTCCAGTGAGTCCGGTAGTAAACCCAAATACAAAGTTACAAAAGAAAAGGGAACTGTAATTTTGAATATTTTCCCCAATATTGTCTGTACCTTGGTCCAATATTGGTGGATAACTGGGCATGACCAAAACACATGAAAATGATTTGCAGTCTTTTCACCACACAAGCGCCAACAGTTCAATCCCTTATGGGTAAATTTGTTTTGTGCAGGTGTTCTGAAAAATCTTGCCAAGTTTTTCCATCCAAATTCTCTCCACTGCAGGGATGAGGTACTTTTCCATTGCTGTTTATTTAGCTTTTCCCATATTTCCAGTTGTAAAGTGAAATTCCCCTCTTTTTCCCATCTCTCTTTTATATAAGATGTGTTGTCTCCTTTTAAGTCTTGAAGACCTTGGTATATTTTAGAAATGTATCTGATCCCTGGGATCCCTTTATATGCCATTAAGAAGACCTTCAGAACACCTGACTGGGCCCTTTCCAAAACCTCCTTTTTAAGTATATTGTTTATGTGGTGTCTAAGCTGGAAGAACCTGTAAAGGTCTTGATTTATTAGGCCTTGTTTTTTCAAATCTTCAAAACTTCTTAAGATTTGCCCTTTAAAAAAATTGTAATATTTTATCAGCCCTTTCTCCTTCCACTTTTTAAATCTGGTGTCTGTTTTATTAGGAGTAAAGTCCTGATCATAGGCGATCCATTGCAGAAGTCGATAGGGCTCTTTAGTTTGATTCTCTCTGACTATCTTAAACCAAATTTTTAGCGGGGTCTCTATCCACGGGTTAGTGTTATTCAAAAGCTTAGGTAAGGCATTGTTCCCTATTATCGCCTGTAGGGGGATGTCACTTGTTATTTGGCATTCGATCTCCTTCCATTGTGCAGTGTAGACTGGGTTACATATCTCTACTAAAGTTTTAATTTGTGCGGCTTTAAAGTAGTCCCTGATATTTGGCAGCGCGAGCCCACCTTTGTCTTTGTTTAGCTGTAGGGTTCTATATCTGATTCTAGGTCTCTTGCCCTGCCATATGAATCTTGAGATCCTTCTGTCCAGCTCCTGCCATGTTTTTTTGGGAGGTTCTACCGGTATTGTTTGGAAAAGGTATAGAAGACGTGGAAGTATATTCATTTTGACTGCTTCAATTCTTTGTGCAGTACCCAAGAATGGTATCATATTCCATCTTGCTAGGTCAGATTTTATTTTTGTCACCAGTGGATCATAGTTTAGTGATATAATTTTGTTGAGTTGTTTCAGGATATTGACCCCCAGATATTTCATAGATTCCGACTCCCAGTTAGTTTTGAGTTTGCTTAGTGAATAATGATTTGGGTCATAGTTGAATGTTAAAACTTGGGTTTTATGCATATTTAATTTGTACCCCAATAAATCTCCATACTCTGAAAAAACTGAGGTTAGTTCTGGTAAAGAAGTGTCCGGCTGCCCTAGGTATATTAAAATGTCATCAGCAAAGAGTGCTATTTTATGTTCCTTCTGACCAAGTGTAATACCTTGAATTTTTTGGTTTTGTCTTATCCATTGGCTCAGAGGTTCTATGAAGATTGCAAAGAGCAGTGGAGACAGGGGGCAGCCCTGACGACATCCTCTTTCCAGTTCAAAAGATGATGATAAATTACCGTTAATCCTTATTTTAGCTGTTGGTTTTTTATATAATGCCTGTATAGTTCTAATGAAGTTGTTATGAAAATTGAAACTGGATAAGATTCTATATAGAAAAGACCAGTCAACCGAATCGAATGCTTTTTCAGCATCTAATCCCAATATGACTGCATTTAAGTTATATTTTTTTATATGATGAATTATGTGTAAAGTGCGTCGAATGTTGTCTTGTGTCTGTCTTTGTCTTATAAAACCCGTTTGGTCTAAATGAATTAGGTCTGTCAGTATATTTTCTAACCTTTTGGCAAGGATAATGGTAAAAAGCTTATAGTCCTGATTTAGTACACTGATTGGTCTGTAGTTGGAGCACTCTAGTTTATCCTTTTCAGGTTTAGGTATAACTGCAATGACCCCTTCTCTCCAGGAGGGGGGGATTTCCCCTGTGTGGAGGACATAATTAAATGTTTTCAGGAGGAGAGGAGATAGTTGCTGTTTAAAGGTTTTGTACCACTCTGCTGTATAGCCATCAGCTCCTGGGGATTTGTTAGCTTTAAGTTTCATAATTGCTTTTTCCAATTCTTTAGGATGTATTTCTGACAGTAGTGTTTTATTTTGTGACTCCGTAAGTTGGGGAAGGTTTAATGTGTTTAGGAATGCCTCGGATGCGTTTTTATGTTTTTTGTGGGAGTATAAGTTCTTATAGTAATTCTCGAAGTTTTTAAGAATATCCTGAATTCTGAATTTTATTTCCTTTGATACTGGGTCTCTGATTTTGTAGATTGCTCTTTCTGTTTGATGTTTCCTCAATTTATAGGCTAGCAATTTTGCCGATTTACTGCCTGCTTCATAGTATTTTTGTTTCAGAAATGTAAGTTTCTTCTGGATTTCTATTGTGTAGATCTCATTTATTTGGTTTTTAATTTCCTTAATCTTGAGCGAGTCAGTAGAATGAGTGTTGCCTTTGTGTTCTTTTTCTAGGTTCCTAAGTTCTGACTCTAATGTGGATAGTTTTTCTTGTCTTAGTTTCTTTTGGGTTGCCAGTTTTGCAATAATCTTTCCTCTTATTACAGCTTTACATGCATCCCACAGTATTAGAGGGGATACTTCTCCATTATCGTTATCTTCCAAATATCTGAGAATATCTGATTCCAATTCATCTTTCAATGGTCCTTTCAGGACATTTGAATTTAACCTCCAAGAAAATGTATTATTTGTGTATTTTTGGATATTTAAGTCCATGTAGATCGGACTGTGGTCGGAGAGATCCATCAGTCCTATTTTACATGTTTTTACTCTTCCAATGTCTCTATTAAACATAAAAAAATAGTCAATCCTTGAGTAAGATGAATGTGGAGTTGAGTAAAATGTATAGTCTTTTACACTGGGGTTGAGTTCCCTCCACACGTCACAGATTCCCAATTCTTTTAGTAGCATCCGAGTCTTCCTGTTTTGGGTGTTATTTTGATGTGGGGAATTACCAGAAGCATCCCAGTATGGATTCAGTCTAAGATTGAAGTCCCCACCACATATCACTAAACCTTGAGCTTTAGTTATCATTAGGTCGAATACATTTTTATAAAATTTCCAGTTAGCCCCTGGGGGAGCATACACATTCAGCAGGGTGATATCTTCTCCCTCTAGCCGCCCAGTTACCAAACTGTATCTCCCTTCTTTATCTTTGTGTTCTGATTTTTTTTCAAATGTAATTTTGGTTGATATCAATGTCGCTACTCCCCTCCTCCTCCCTGATTTATATGAAGATGAAGAGATCATTTTAAACCCTTGTCTACTGAGTTTATTGTGTTCCACGTCTGTTAGGTGGGTTTCTTGTAAAAGTATTATTCCTGCTTTGTCTTTTTTCATTTTGCCTAGAATCTTGGATCTTTTAACTGGATTCAGGATTCCTTTTACATTATATGAAATTATTTTGGTTACACCCTGTTTCTCCATTGTGTTGTTTTGTTTAGTATAACTGTGTGGTGGCCCTCTTTTGTGCTACTCAGAAACTGAAAGAACATTAAAAACAAGAAAAACATTAAGAACATAGTGTAAAAAACTTTAAAACAAAAAGCTGTCATAAGAACTTCCTGAGCTGAGGTCTTTTTAAAGACCCTGTAAGAGCCTTGATGGAGTGAAGGCTCTGAGGGAAATTCCTCAAACTCTGTTACGTGTTGAGGGCCCTCTCTTACCACTGAAAGTAGTCCCATGCTTTTAACGTGAGTTTCAGAACCCAATCCAAACTTGTAATGATTTTATTTTTTTTCCTTTTATGCCTAAACCCTGTGAAATTGTGTGCACCCTCCCACCCCCATCACATCAAACATTCACGCAAAAACAGTATTTGTTAGTATGAGGAGAACATGTGGATTATTGTCACATTTCTATTTTAACAAGTTTTTTTTTTTTTTTTTATTACAAAGACTTATTTGTTTCAAATAATATGATTGTTCCATGAAATGTTTTACCACATGCTGAATATGCATCTCCTTTAATGTTTGTTACCTTGTATGAGGGGGGTTGGATGTGCGGATTGATTCAAGAGAAAAGAAAAAAAAAAAAGGTCGCTATTCCAACCTGAAAACGGATAGTTTATCCGCGACGCTCTGGTGCTGGGTTTCCCGCTGCTGGTCCGTGGATTTTGAGGGTCTTTGTGTTGTCCATGTTTGCGCTTTGATCTTCTCACTCCAGTCTGCTGCGGGTTTAAATACCGTTACCGGGAGCCCTCTTTTCGCCATGTCAGCTGTTGCTTCTTCCGCCGAATTATAGAGACACGTTTCATCGCCGTAGAAGACCCTTAACTTCGCAGGAAATGGTGTCTGAAAGCGCGATTTCTTCTCTCTTAACACCTTTTTCGCGTCATTGTATTCCCTGCGCTTTTTAAGGACCTCCGGGGCGTAATCGTGTTCCACGTAGACTTTTCTCTCCTGGTGCATAAATCCTTTTTTCTTCCAGGCCAGTCTTACAACCTCTTGTTTTATTTTGAAATTGGAAAATCTTACCAACACCGAACGTGGGGGCGCTTCCGCCGCCGGCCTAGCGGCTAATGAACGATGTGCCTTTTCTATCTTCAAGTCGGTGGTTTGTGGAATATCCAATTTCTCTCTTAGTAAGGATTCCACGCATTCTGCCATTGAGTTAAAACCATTTTCGGTTCCTTCTATCAGACCATGAATTCTTATGTTGTCTCTTCTTTGTTTTCCTTCTTGGTCGGTTAGCTTAGCCTCTATAGCTGCTTGTCTTTTGCGTAGGTCTAGCACAGAATCTTCGAGCACTTTTATTCGATCCTCTGTTTCCAAGATTCGGTTCTCGGCCTGGTCCACTCTGCTGTTTGTCCTTTTCAATTCTTCTCTGAATTCCCGAAATTCGGCCGTAACATCTCGGCGAAATCGTCGTAGCTCCTCAAATAGTGATTTCAGGCTAACCCTTTTGTTAGCTATCACCAGTTCCTCGTCTTCTGAACGGAGATCTTCCAGTTCAGATTCTCCGGCCGATACGTGTCCTGGCCTGGAGAATTTCAGTTTCTTCTGTTTTCCTTTAGACATGATGATTTTGTCTTTTGATTTTCACTCCTCCAAAAATCCGTTAAGTTTGATTTTCAAGGTGTTATCCTGGATTGGGTCTGAGAGCTTCAGTGTTAAGCTGCAGTCGCCATGGCGTCCAGACCGGAAGTCCGATTGATTTCTTTTTTGAAATAAAAGGTAATATCCTCACATGCTCCCCAGGAAATGAAACATTCCAGCGACGCTCGGGAGTGGCAGCGAGGCCAATGGCGGACTTTCCTCATTAAAAAGCGAGTTAGGATCTTTTGCAATACAATGCTTTAGCATAAAATGCACCGGAACTTGGCAAGCTGCCCAATGAGGTTTTAGAAGCCATAATGTTTCATCTCTGATGCTTTTTGAGCATCATAGGGGGGAATGATAGGATATTTTCAAGTTTCATTAATTATTCTATATGATTTTAATGCTATATTATTCTATTTTATATTATAATTGTTTCTGGTGCATATAAAATCCAATGTCTGGGTCACTGTGATATGTTCATTGCCTCAGAGCTTGAAAAGACTGTCTGTTTTCAGAGCAAGATTAGGATGAGCAAGATTGTGAATAATGACAAAAGTTTCTTTGTTTTATCATACCAAGCTGTACTGTATTGTCAGGATGACCAGATCATGTTAGAGTGTTCATTGCTGACCACAGATAAAGAAGGAGTCACTTGGAGAGTTGGCTCCTGCCAGTCTAGCTTAGATAAGAGACCGGGGTATAAAAATCAACATCCTTGGATACATGTTAGGGAGTCGGTGCTGTGAAGCTCTGAGGCGAGTGTATGCTGATACTGATTTCCTCCTTTCTGATCAGAAGGAGAATAAATGACTCAGAACTTGGAAAACCGCCTATTGATTATTGTTTCAGCCTCAGTCAATTCATTTTTGTTCTAACAGAAGCAATACAATTGGTCTCAAATATTTGTAATGTGTCCTTTTACTGCATGAGTTTATTGATGATAGACTATAAACTACACATATAAAGTAAATTATATTGATAACTGAACATCTCTCATTTGCCAAAACATACAGTTATGAACATAACTCACAAAGGATCACAAAAGTGATCTGACAAAAAGATAAATACATTAACAAGCGGTTTATTTTACAGTTGATGCACCATATTCACACAATCAAATAAATCTCAGTTCAGTCCCTTTTATATTAAGTAGTAATTGTGCTACTTTGGTTCTGACACTTTACCTATAAAAGCAAAGGATTTCAGTACGTTCCACAGTGGCGACGTCCGTTGTTGAGCGGCCGATTCCCTCCTCCCTAGACGAACGACAGAAATGGATGGTAGTTAGTTTCAAGCAAGTTCAACACTTATACAGGCACTTATATTAAGTGGAAATTGTGCTTTTGACACTTTACCTATAAAAGCAAAGGATTTCAGTACGTTCCACAGTGGCGAGGTAGGTTGTGGGGCGGCTGATTTCATCTTGCCTAGACAAACGACAGAAATGGATGGTAGTTAGTTTCAAGCAAGTTCAACACATATACAGGCACATCTCAAAAATTAGAATACCATGAAAAAATGCAATATTTTTGTCACTCATTTCAGAAAGTGAAACCCATATATAGATTCATTACAGGGACAGTGATATATTGAAAGTGTTTATTTTAATATTGATGATTATGGCTACAGCCCATATTAACCAACACCTTAAGCGGCCAACATTTATATTTAATAACAAAGGGGAAAAATATCTAACAAGGTCAAATTAAACAATAACTCCTCTGATTATCCAGTTCAACATAGGTTATCTGAAATGGGTGATGGCTGAAGCTGCAGCTTATATTGCCCACCCATATTCCATCCAAGAATTCAAAAGAATAACAAAACAGGAGGGATTACAATTCCAATGTGACAATAAAGTACTTCGTTGTTGCATTTAACCACAATTTTCATGTAGCTGCGCTTCAGTAGATTTTACAAGGGCTGCGTTACATTTAAAATCATCTGCTTTTACTTTGGCCTCAGCAATCAGAATGAATTAATACATTCATGAGTTTATTGATGATAGACTATAAACTACACATATAAAGTAAATTATATTGACGACTGAACATCTCACATTCGCCAAAACATACAGTTATGAACATAACTCACAAAGGATCACACAAGTGATCTGACAAAAAAATAAATACATTAACAAGCGGTTTATTTTACAGTTGATGTGCCATATTCACACAATCAAATAAATCTCAGTTCAGTCCCTTTTATATTAAGTGGAAATTGTGCTTTTGACACTTTACCTATAAAAGCAAAGGATTTCAGTACGTTCCACAGTGGCGAGGTAGGTTGTGGGGAGGCTGATTTCGTCTTGCCTAGACAAACGACAGAAATGGATGGTAGTTAGTTTCAAGCAAGTTCAACACATATGCAGGCACATCTCAAAAATTAGAATACCATGAAAAAATTCAATATTTTTGTCACTCATTTCAGAAAGTGAAACCCATATATAGATTCATTACAGGAAGAGTGATATATTGAAAGTGTTTATTTTAATATTGATGATTATGGCTACAGCCCATATTAACCAACACCTCAACAGCCAACATTTATATTTAAAAACTATTTTTTTAAAGCTAATTTTATTTATAATAATATTTTATGTAATATTCCAATTTTTTGCAAAATAGAATTTGGGGTTTTCAGGGGCAGTAAGCCGTAATCAGCAAAATTAAAATAAATAAATATATCACTGTCTGTGTAATGAAGCTATACAATATACGGATTTCTCTTTCTGAAATGAGTGAAAAGCACTGCAGGATCCACAGAATAGGTGTGTGGGTCTATTCTGATGCTTTACAAGATTATATGAATGACTTTATAAATCACTGGTTTGAAAAAGCAATTTTAATATGACGAGATTTCGGCTCCTGTAGTCCATTTCACCAGTATCCACAATATAAACAGGGAGGCTAAACCTGGCATGTGGAAACACATTCTAGCATTAAATTGCACACAATTTAATGCGCAGGACCAAAGTGCAATACAAAACACAAACCAGGACTTTAACCAGGATTAACATATTTCATCGTTTTGCTCTCACAAGCGAATATTTAGGAGAAAACAAGCGTGATTCAGCAGTTGGTACTTGCTAGCGCTAGCATTAGCGCTACCTACTAGCAAAAAAACATTAGCCAGCACAGAACAGCACTGTATAACGGCTCAAAAAAAGTGAGCTTACCACCAACAGGATAAATAAGCAAACAGATGCACATTATTACAAATCACTCACCATCGATGGTTCTCTCACGATCGTCTTCAGCTTGTCTATAGTCCGGTTGTATGCTGGCCAGCCATCGGGTCACTCCTCACTGTGTAACTGCCACCAAGCAGAGAAAACTCCGCACCTCTTCATTGGACCACGGTGTAGAGTTCCACAAAACCTACAACGCTGTCTGTATTAATATCGTATTTACTCCATGACCGAGTTAGTCCGTGATTGCAAATGGCGGTCGCACAGATTTCAATGAAGACGGGCGCTTTCGTGACGTTAAGACCTGACCAATCAGTGGCAACCAGCCTTTTGACGTCAAAACACGGTACAGCTCAGCACGAATGGACCCTGCCCTTGAGCGGGGCTGAGATTCGCTGCTGTTAAACCATGTTGAGGCTAGTGCAAAGACTTACGAAGCATGCTGAGCTGTACCATGACGTGCTAAGCCGTGCTAGTGCAAAAAGGCCTTAAGTGGATTCTTTACTCAGCCAGTCAACATACAAACACAGTGATTAATCCCTGTTTTATTGCACTACACCACACTCGGCCCAGACATACCAAAAACCAAAAACAATTACGCTAGCATAGAGCATGTGAAACCCAAACTGCTTGATACATGGAAATGACACACGTGGACGCAGACCGGAGTCAATACAGCAGAGCCAAAGTGTTCCAAACAAGAAAATGTAGAAAATAATACATGAAAGGCCAGTACCTGTTCCAAGCATACAGACGTGGACAAAATTGTTGGTACCCCTCTGTTAATGAAAGAAAAACCCACAATGGTCACAGAAATAACTTGAATAAGACAAAAGTGCTAATAAATAAAAATTCTATGAAAATTAACCAATGATAATCAGACAATCAACCAAGATGTGTCCTCTAATTAACATCACAGGTGTCTACAAACTTGTAATCAGTCAGTTGGCCTATTTAAAGGGTGACAAGTAGTCACTGTGCTGTTTGTTGACATGGTGGGTACCACACTAAACATGGACCAGAGAAAGCAAAGGAGAGAGTTGTCTCAGGAGATTAGAAAGAAAATTATAGACAAGCATGTTAAAGGTAAAGGCTATAGACCATCTCCAAGCAGCTTGATGTTCCTGTGACTACAGTTGCACATATTATTCAGAAATTTAAGATCCACGGGACTGTAGCCAACCTCCCTGGATGTGGCCGCAGCAGGAGACGGATAATACGAATGGTAACAAAAGAGCCCAGAACAACCTCTAAACACATTCATGGTGAACTCCAAGGTCAAGGTACATCAGTGTCAGATCGCACCATTCCTCGTTGTTTGAGCCAAAAGTGGACTTCATGGAAGACGACCAAGGAGGACACCACTGTTGAAAACAAATCATAAAAAAGCCAGACTGGAATTTGCCATACTGCATGTTGACAAGCCACAAAGCTTCTGGGAGAATGTCCTATGGACAGACGAGACAAAACTGGAACATTTTGGCAAGGCACATCAGCTGTATATTCACAGACGCAAAAATGAAGCATACCAAGAAAAGAACACTGTCCCTACTGGGAAACATGGAGGAGGTTCTGTTATGTTCTGGGGCTGCTTTGCTGCATCTGGCACAGGGTGTCTTGAATCTGTGCAGGGTACAATGAAATCTAAAGACTATCAAGGTATTCTAGAGAGAAATGTGCTGCCTAGTGTCAGACAGCTTGGTCTCAGTCTCAGGTCATGGGTCTTGCAACAGGATAATGACCCAAAACACACAGCTAAAAACACCCAAGAATGGCTAAGAGCCAAACATTGGACTATTCTAAAGTGGCCTTCTATGAGCCCTGATCTAAATCCTATTGAACATCTGTGGAAGGAGCTGAAACATGCCGTCTGGAGAAGGCACCCTTCAAACCTGAGACAACTGGAGCAGTTTGCTCATGAGGAGTGGGCCAAAATACCTGCTGAGAGGTGCAGAAGTCTCATTGACAGTTACAGAGTTGCAGTGATTGCCTCAAAAGGTTGTACAACAAAATATTAAGTTAAGGGTACCATCATTTTTGTCCAGGCCTGTTTCATGAGTTTTTTTTTTAAATAATTCTGTTGAACCACAATTCAAAAGCATTGTCTGATTTTCATTGGTTAATTTTCATAGAATTTTTATTTATTACCACTTTTGTCAGATTCAAGTTATTTCTGTGACCATCATGGGTTTTTCTTTCATTAACAGAGGGGTACCAACAATTTTGTCCACGTCTGTATGTAGAATTCAAGGTCTTGTATTTTTTAGCAACAGCATTTAAAAACTGCTTCAATTCATCCTCTAAATTTAATCAAATGAAAAGGATTCCAAGTAGCTGTAGAACTCAATGGGTGCTATGCATTCTTTTCAAATTTATAGAAGAGGCATGTTACAATTCAGAACAACACATTGCCAGGAGGATTTGAACCTGAGGCTCCAGCGTGACCAATGACCATCTTAACCCCTGCACCACTCAACTGCTTTGACTCACACACTGACTTTCTGACACAGTGACAAAATGTTCCGTTGACAAGACTCATAGGCTGATAGACATTTCATAAAGATAATTTTTGAAAAATAGACAGAACCGCATGAAATTTGGTGTTTAGCTGATGAATACTGTTGTGACTGTGAAGTGTCATCAAATTTGGATCATTACAGCACAAGTAAAATGCAAAAATACACTCCAAAGAGAAACTGTACAACTTGATTGGCCTATAAAATCAAAACAAATTGACATTTATAGATAATTTTAACAACTTTATTATCAATGTTTGTAGATTATCTCTGCTTAATTTCAAGCAATTTATATGAATGGCCTAGGAGGAGTTCATTTTGAATTTGCTTGCATATTTTTTTGAAAATATGGGGCAGTAAACTTAATTTTTAGTCCATAACACCGGTGGAGAAAAGTTGCTGAAGATTTCAGACAATAGAATGCTGAAAGAATTTTGAGTTTAGACCCAGCCTTTCTTGAGATATTTGCAAAAAAATGTAAAACTTTATTATAGCGCCACCTATGGATGCAGTGCCTTGGTTTTTGGTCTCTGAGTAGTGGAGAGAATTTCTGACAAGACTGTAAAATTTAATATTTCTACACATTAATATTTTTGCTCCCCATGCACATTTGGTGGGCAGCAAGGCCATTAACACCTACCTTGTGAATGCAATAACTACAAAAAGAAATGATGTAGGCCAGGGTTGTCAAAATTACAGCCTGCGGGCCAAAACCAGCCCGCCAGATAGTCCAACCCAACCTGCAGGATGAATCTGCGAAGTTTGAAAATTAAGTAATAGAATACACAGAGCAGCAATTTTTCAATAAAGTAACTGCTATTACCAATTTGTCCATTTGGGGTCGCAAAAGAGTTCCAGACACAAAAGTGATCCCCGATTTCCACTGACTCCATTTACAGTCTGTTATCCTTTCTCCACCATAACAGATCACTAAAAATTTGCAACAAGTCTTTTTTTTATGGATGCTGGACCCAGCACACAATGAAATGTCACGGTATTTATTGTATTTAATAGCTGTTTGTGGCGGTTTGGGAAAACCCCCACACACAGACTAAGGACAGACAGCTCGCTACTCCTGGTTTTTTCCGCTACACTACTGAGACGTTATGTGCCATTCATGCCTTGTGATGTTAATGTTGCCTTTCATGCATTGTGTTCATGCGTCCTGTCCTTACTGTGACCTAGAGACTCAGATCAATATGTAGATGTGCCTTTTAACCTCTTTGTTCTGCAGCTGGAGCAGAGTCTAGCAAATCTGCCTATTGTGATGTATGTCTCACAAATGCAAATATCTCATGCCTGTTCTGCAGTCCCTTTGATCAGACCAACTGCTGTGAATCTGCTTTGATGTATTGTTTGAGTTGGGTATAAATACAGTGATCCCTCGCTACTTCGCGCTTCACCTTTCGCGCCCTCAGTGCATCGCGGATTTTTCAAAAATATTCATCAAAAATTCAAAATTGAGAAATAATGGGCGGGCGCTAGCAGAAGGCAGGGAGACTACATTAGACCATCAGGTATCAACACAGAGAGCCGCACAACTCAAAAAATCCACCTCTCTGTTCGCTGTTCTCGTGTTGGCTCGGCTCGGAAATCTCGCAAGCTGATTGGCCGAGACGTTTCACCCCGCAAGCTGATTGGCCTAGACGTTTCACCCACCTCCTCTCCCTGCCGAGCGCCCATGAAGGAAGGAAGACCGCATTCATTGCTCTTTATCGCTCGTGTTACGTAGTCTCGCAGCGTGGAACTTTTTGCTGTTCTCTTGTGCCATTTTGTGCGAAATAGTCTTCCCGTCGAGCCACTACGCCGCCTCCTGCAGCTTCTCCAGCTCTATCGGAAGCTGCCCTCGATGATCCTGCGCTTCTAGCACCTGACGATGAGGCGTCACCTGAGGAGCAGTAAAGCTCTCATTAACCTGTGAAGTAAATCATCTTCATCTTGAGTTACGTATCTTGTTATAAGAATAAAAGAGTTCTAAAAACATATTTATGTACACTTTATTTACATCTACGTATGTATGTACACGTACACACACACACACACGTATCATATGAGAGAGAGAGAGTGAGAGAATGAACGTACATATTATTTATGGATGACGTCATTAGGGGTGACGCTACTTCGCGGTTTTTCACTTTTCGAGGTCGGTTCTGGAACCCATTAACCGCGATAAGTGAGGGATCACTGTACTGCACAGGTTCTGTAACACATCCTCTCAATCTCACTTCTGCAACTACAGCTGCTGGACACAGACATTGTGTCCTCCTTCTCTGAGAGCCGTGGGCTCGCTCTCGGCGCGCTTGCACGGCGCCGGGAGCGGAGCTTGTGACGGCGGTATGATAATAAAACTCTACTTAAAACCTCCAACAACGCTGCCTTATTTTATCATCCGCCGCACTGGTGACCCCGACGCTGAAACGAACACGCTGCCAGCGAACGAAGTGTCCTTTAAAAAAGTGTCCTTTAAAAATACATTTACCCCCATGTCTCATAGCTCAGTGGGTGCTGGGAGACGTTCAGCACCAGTTCACTTCAGTTTGGGTGGGGAGGGGGGTTGCGCAGCAGTTCACTGCCATTTAATGGAGGTTTTTACAGTTGGAACTAGTTTTTCTTGTCACAAATGTTTTTTTTAACATGTTCAAAACAAGAGAAGCAGCCGGCTGACAACAGCCAGCTGTCAGGGTGCTGTGCCAAAAAGTAATGGGCCACCAGAAACTGATTGGCTTGCTGTGGGACCATGCCTTGCTCAGCTAAAGCCGTTTCTTTTTAGATTCTGAGGCTGGGGTCGTGTAACTGGGGTCATGGTTCAAAATACAAACAAGGTCCAACAGTGGATGGCAGCAATATGATATCTGGTTCCTTAAACGGCATTTGTTTTTATCGTGATTAAGATATTGTTGGTCAGCAGCTTCAGTTCAACACAGAGCAGAAAAGAAAAAAAATTCAGGTTGTTCCTACTTTGATGAAGATTCATCATTCAGGTTGTTCATGCTTTGTAAAAGATCAATGGGTCAATAAGTGTAAACATTTCATAATGTACTTGTGCTTCTTTGTACTAAAACAAACAATGACATTTGGAGTTGCCATTAGGTTGTTTTGCTATTATTTTACTGGTCCAGCCCACTTGGCATTAAATCTGGCAGTATGTAGCCCATGAGCTAAAATATGTTTGACACCCCTGATGCAGGCTTTTGATATTGATACCATAGTTGTGTCTATGACAAATATGGGCTGATTTCAGGCAAGTGTAGAAGATGCAAGGAGTAGAGGTAGTGAAGGTAGATGAATTTAAATACCTGGGGTCAGCCATCCAAAGCAATGGACAGTGCGCAAGAAAGGTGAAGAAAAAAGTACATGCCACGTGGAGTGGGTGGATACGAGTGTCGGGGTGATTTGTGACAGAAGGATAGCAGCTAGAATGAAAGGGAAGATTTTCAAGACAGTAGTGAGACCTGCTATGTTGTATGGTTTGGAGATGGTGGCACTGAGAAAAAGACAAGAGGTGTAGCTGGAGTGGCATAGATGAAGACCACAGAGAAGATTCATGGATGCAGTGAAGGAGGACATGGAGCGGGTTCTGCCAAAAGAAGTAGAAGAAGAATCTTTAAACAGTGTGGTTAACCAGTTGACCTAAGCTAATGCTAGTCACTAGATTGTACACAAGGTGGTGTGCATTAGTTACCTCCGCCAAGGAGGTAATGTTTTTGCCGGGGTTTGTCTGTTTGTCTGTCTGTCTGTTGGTTAGCAAGATAACTCAAAAAGTTTTGGACGGATTTCAATGAAACTTTCAGGCGTTGTTGGAAATGGTACAAGGAAGAACTGATTAAATTTTGGTGGTGATCCGGATCACCGTCCAGAAGAAAACCGCCATTACGGAAAATGCCATTTTCGTGAATAACTACTGAACCACTAATCCTATCATTGTCAATCCAATTGCTAGTCATATGTTTTCATGGTCAAGGAATCTGAAAACATACACACAAACACTGTATGGGGGGAACTGTGGCCGCCATTACGGAAAATGCAATTTCCCTGAATAACTACTGAACCACTAATCCTATCATTGTCAATCCAATTGCTAGTCATATGTTTTCATGGTCAAGGAATCTGAAAACGTGCACACAAACACTGTATGGGGGGAACTGTGGCCGCCATTACGGAAAATGCCATTTTCCTGAATAACTACTGAACCACTAATCCTATCATTGTCAATCCAATTGCTAGTCATATGTTTTCATGGTCAAGGAATCTGAAAACATGCACACAAACACTGTATGGGGGGAACTGTGGCCGCCATTACGGAAAATGCCATTTCCCTGAATAACTACTGAAACACTAATCCTATCATTGTCAATCCAATTGCTAGTCATATGTTTTCATGGTCAAGGAATCTGAAAACGTACACACAAACACTGTATGGGGGGAACTGTGGCACTTGGCGGAGGTCTGCGTTCTCCGAGTGCTTTTCTAGTTGCCTTTTGTTTTGGCAGCACTTTCATGCATCGGGTGCAGAAAACCACAGTAGTGAATAGTGAAAATTAAGTTTGCTAGCTTGATGCTACATGTAACAGGCAAAACAAACAGCCAACTATCAGACCTGCTGACTTTCCACAATAAGATTTTAGAGGGAATTGTGCAGTTTTAGATTTGTAACTTTTTTCTCGTAAAATTCATAATTATTCTATTACATTCTTCCCATAAAATTTAGAGTATTTCTTCTCAATTTTGTTCCTTCAATTATGGGTAAAAGACCTGGATGCGGCTATTGAACCGCAGGTTGGAGAGCATTGGTCAATGATCTCCTGGCAGGAAATGAGTTTTAGGTGTTATCAGGTGGACACTTGTTTTTGTGCAGCTCTGCAGCGAACTGTTTAATGACTGTTTTGAAATCAAATCTAAACTTTTAAACTTTTCCCCTTCCCGCTGCTGTCCAACCTCTGGCTCTGAAGCCACATGTGGGTCTTTTGCCTATAAAAATTGCTCAGAAGTCAGTTTCCATAGTGTTGTTTGTTGGAGTAAGGCCAACAGACAGCTAGAGACCAGCACTTGTTTTCTTTCAGTGTGAAGAATGGTTTAGACTCTGCTGTAAATGCTGCTCCTGTTTGGGGGGACTTGCTGCTGCATGTATCGTCTCTCGGCGTGTGAACGACTCATTTTCCCACAGCCCACACACTGGAAACACAATTCGCAACAATTCACAACAGGTCAAAGTCTGACAGTTACACTGTCAGGAGCGGTCACAGAAAGAGCTGCACTAAAAAAAAAATTACACGTTGGAACCATCATAACCTGAGGGCTGCAGAGAAAAAGATGATCTCCACTTCGATTGCACCTTAAATTTGCCTTCATTTATAGTTGATAAGAAGGTGGAAATTGTCTAGAGAGCCCCCGTTATGCCCTTTTTCCACATGTTAACACAGCTCCCAGATGTGTTTATGAAATGTCTGTGACGTGATTTGATCAAAACATCACAGTCTTTAATTATTGCAGTACCATTTTACACACAATGAAGGAGCACACCTCAAAATGGGCTGTTCTTATGGTGTATTGCTATAAATTCCTTGAAAAAAGTTACAACAAGGACCCAGGGTACCAAAAGGAGCCAAATGGGTCCACTCTCTAGTGGGCTGACCACCAGCAGGAGTGATCATAGGGATCATGGTGCTATGTGATGGGCAACAGTTGGGGCTATTCTGCTTGGACCCAGATCCCCCCAGATACAGATGTGGACAAAATTGTTGGTACCCCTCTGTTAATGAAAAAAAAACCCACAATGGTCACAGAAATAACTTGAATAAGACAAAAGCGGTAATAAATAAAAATTCTATGAAAATTAACCAATGAAAATCAGACAGTGCTTTTGAATTGTGGTTCAACAGAATTATTTTAAAAAACAAACTCATGAAACAGGCCTGGACAAAAATGTTGGTACCCCTAGAAAAGATTGAAAACTAGAAAAGCACTCGGAGAGCGCAGACCTCCGCCAAGCGCCACAGTTCCCCCCATACAGTGTTTGTGTGTACGTTGTCAGATTCCTTGACCATGAAAACATCTGAGTAGCAATTGGATTCACAATGATAGGATTAGTGGTTCAGTAGTAAAAGCATTACCTCCTTGGCAGAGGTAATAAACTGAAGTGTTGGTGTTGTGTCCATGTCCTGCATCTGCAAACTCCCAGGCTGGGGGCGTTGCAATTGAATGAATGAATGAATTATTCTTTATTTCGAATAGATTAAGAGTACAGGTTAAAAGAAAGTGAATAATATAACAAAGGGGGTAATAAAATCCAACAAGGTCAAATTAGACAATAGCTCCTCTGATTATACAGTTCAACATAAGTTATCCGAAATATGTGATGGCTGAATCCGCAGCTTATATTGCCCACCCATGTTCCATCCAAGAATTCAAAAGAAAAAACAAAAGAAGTCATGACACAACTGCTTACAACCCACAGGCCAATGGGTTATGTGAGTGTTTTAGATCACTGAAAGCAGCACTGAGGGCTTCACTGACGGATGCCAATTAGGTAGACGGGTTGGCGTGGGTTTTATTCAAAATTCAAACGTTTATTTCAAACTCAGGGTTCATATTAAATGCAGAACTAAAAGGAGTAGAAAATAAATAAAAGTATATACAGATCAGCAGACAGTCGGCGCTCTTGTAACAACAATAACATACAATATTGGACTCAGTATAAAATGGAACGCCACCACTTCCAAATGCTGGAGTGAAGTGTGAGTGACGAGTTGGCAATTGCTGATATAAGATGATTGTTACATGGCAGCAACCTTCTCATCAAACTGTAAACATTGTTACGTATCAACTCGCCAAAAGACGGAATGTTCACAGACACAAACATCTTGCTTGCACTCGACCTTCGTGGTACATCTAATCTTTATCTTTATTGGGGTTGCGCTCCACGGCCAAAGATGATTTGGAAACTTCCCCGGCAGAGAGCTTCTTTTTGCGGAGCTACTATGGCTGACCGGGGAATTTCTGCCAAATAATCCAGCAGCGGACAGCTGGCCATCTGAGCTTTTGCAGCGTTGCGCAAACACAGGCACACAGCACGCTGCCGAGCAGCTCGTTTTTCCGCAGCGCCTATGGCTGGCCGGGGAATTTCTGCCAAATAATCTGGCGGCGGACAGCTGCCCGTCTCAGCTTTTGCAGCATCGCGCAAACACAGGCACGGTGGCGGGCCCAGCCCACCAGTGTTTTCCGCGTGCTTTTGTGTCTAAAACGTTGAAGAACGCGGAGTTTATGTTGGTCAGACATGATGACCAGTGCCCTCCATTGCGCCTGCGCACATGTTGAAAATAGCCGTATGTCACAGTGTTAAAGAATGCTATAAAAAAATTCCTGTATCCAGACGGTGATCCGGATCATCCCCAAAATTTAATCAGTTCTTCCTTGTACCATTTCCAACAACGCCTGAAAGTTTCATGGAAATCCGTCCAAGACTTTTTGAGTTATCTTGCTAACCAACAGACAGACAGACAGACAGACAGACAGACAGACAAACCCCGGCAAAAACATTACCTCCTCCTGGCCTTTTCGGCCTGGCGGAGGTAATAATGTGACCATAGGGACATGTTCAACCAAGATGTGTCCTCTAATTAACATCACAGGCGTCTACAAACTTGTAATCAGTCAGTCGGCCTATTTAAAGGGTGACAAGTAATCACTGTGCTGTTTGTTGACATGGTGTGTACCACACTAAACATGGACCAGAGGAAGCAAAGGAGAGAGTTGTCTCAGGAGATTAGAAAGAAAATTATAGACAAGCATGTTAAAGGTAAAGGCTATAAGACCATCTCCAAGCAGTTTGATGTTCCTGTGACTACAGTTGCACATATTATTCAGAAATTTAAGATCCACGGGACTGTAGCCAACCTCCCTGGACATAAACGCAGGAGGAGACGGATAGTACGAATGGTAACAAAAGAGCCCAGAACAACCTCTAAACACATTCATGGTGAACTCCAAGGTCAAGGTACATCAGTGTCAGATCGCACCATTCCTCGTTGTTTGAGCCAAAGTGGACTTCGTGGGAGACAACCAAGGAGGACACCACTGTTGAAAACAAATCATAAAAAAGCCAGACTGGAATTTGCCATACTGCATGTTGACAAGCCACAAAGCTTCTGGGAGAATGTCCTATGGACAGATGAGACAAAACTGGAACTTTTTGGCAAGGCACATCAGCTCTATGTTCACAGACGCAAAAATGAAGCATACCAAGAAAAGAACACTGTCCCTACTGGGAAACATGGAGGAGGTTCTGTTATGTTCTGGGGCTGCTTTGCTGCATCTGGCACAGGGTGTCTTGAATCTGTGCAGGGTACAATGAAATCTCAAGACTATCAAGGTATTCTAGAGAGAAATGTGCTGCCCAGTGTCAGACAGCTTGGTCTCAATTGCAGGTCATGGGTCTTGCAACAGGATAATGACCCAAAACACACAGCTAAAAACACCCAAGAATGGCTAAGAGCCAAACATTGGACTATTCTAAAATGGCCTTCTCTGAGCCCTGATCTAAATCCTATTGAACATCTGTGGAAGGAGCTGGAACATGCCGTCTGGAGAAGGCACCCTTCAAACCTGAGACAACAGGAGCAGTTTGCTCATGAGGAGTGGGCCAAAATACCTGCTGAGAGGTTCAGAAGTCTCATTGACAGTTACAGAAATCGTTTGATTGCAGTGATTGCCTCAAAAGGTTGTGCAACAAAATATTAAGTTAAGGGTACCATCATTTTTGTCCAGGCTTGTTTCATGAGTTTGTTTTTTAAAATAATTCTGTTGAACCGCAATTCAAAAACATTGTCTGGTTTTCATTGGTTTATTTTCATAGAATTTGTATTTATTACCTTTTTTGTCAGATTCAAGTTATTTCTGTGACCATTGTGGGTTTTTCTTTCATTAACAGAGGGGTGCCAACAATTTTGTCCACGTCTGTAAATGATAGAAGATGGATGCTCTAAATGCTAAGGAGCCCCAGTTCACCCCACCCTCCTTCTTTAGTCATTTCTCTGTGTGATGTGTGTTAATCACAACACCAAATTTGAGGCTAACAAGTTGATTTGTGTCATATGTCAGACTAAGATGAAAACTGGCTGAATGTTAGAAATTAAAAGCCTAAATGAAGCGTTATCAAAGACAGAGATGTGTGGTTTGAGTGATCAATAGCATATGATCATCCCGATGTGTAATAAGCACTGACACAACCCTGAATTGTGATATTTCAGGTTTTAGAACACTCTGTTTACCCGATCCTGCTCAGCTGCTGTAACTATCTCACCTGTACCTCATCAGCCCAGCCTATAAAGAGGAACTCATTTCCCACTCTCACTGCAGGACTGTTGGACTTTCTCAACAATGTCAGCAGAGATTTCTTCCTGAGTGTATTCACTTGCAACATTGCCTCCCCTCACCTTCTCCCTCCGTGGGAATTTGATCACGTAAGACTACAATGCAATATCCTCACCTCCTCATTTTCCTCCCAGGACTTTTCTCAGATCTTCCCTGAGGCAGAATCAGGACCCCTGCGGGCCGACATCTACTTATTCTGGCGGATCTCCATCCCTACCTCTTTACCCATCTGTTAGTCTTGAGCAAAACAGTACAATTTCCTCACCTTAAGTCCCCGGACCCGGGGCATTTCCCATCTCACCTACAATAATCTCTCACCATACTCACCATGAAGAAGATCACAAGAAGCAGGCTGGAGCTTCTCTTTTCGGTCCATGTCTTTGCATCTCTTTTCTGCCTCTGCATGGGTACCACCACTAGCCACTCTTGTTTATCTCTTTTCAGAATAAAATGCTTACCTTTTTCACAAACCTGTTCTGTTCTCCGTATCTGTATTTTGGGTCTATAATACCAGAAACATGTCATGAATGACTGATTGGCTAGCAACATTAATGGCAGCTAACTCTTGCTAATGGAGGAAGTGTCCAGGTCAAAGTAAAACACACTACATAAATTAAGGTAAAATAATGTCTGTGACTAAAATATATTGCCATGGATTGGTTTACAATTCAGCTGGATAAATGGGTCTAGAGTGGCAAAGCTAACTGAGTTCTCAGTTTGTAACCAGCAGGTCAACTTTGAAGTCAGTCAGAAATCCCAGCCACGGCTTCTCACGCCAGCTAATGTGAACAGCCTAATATACAGTACCCCTCTATTGCAGCCAAAATATAACAAAATAGGACAGAATTGTGCAAGATATATAATCAACTGTGGATTAATGAACAAGCTACTCTAGTACGGTGATCACAATTTACAAAAAAAACAGCCATAAAATCTCCGGTCATGCTAATTCAAAGCTAGCCATGCTAACAGCCCTGGTGCTTGTGTAATGCTATCAACAATCTCAAAATAGACCAGAATGATGTGAGATCATGAAGGAGCTGGGACCACAGATATCTAGTGGGATTATGAAAAGTCATAACACAAATACAAAATTCCACAACACAAATATAAAAGCATGATGATGCTAGCACCATCATGCTAATGTTATTAAGCAACTGTTTCATAAGTTAACATGCTAACATTAGCATCAGTGCTAATGCTAGCATGTTAATGTTGGTGTCAGTGCTAACAGTAATACTAACATTTGCATGCTAAGCAAGATCCTGGAGCTTTTCTACAGACCGTCGTTGTCACCGCCATCTTCTTTGCTGCTGTTTGCTGGGGTAGCAGTATCAGAGCCAGCAACACCAACAGACTTAACAAGATTATCAAGAAGGCTGGCTCTGTAATTGGTCTCAGGCCGGAGACCTTTGAGTCTGTGGTGGAGAGGAGGACACTGAACAAACTGTGATCCATCATAGACAGTCCTAATCACCCCCTCCACCACAAACTGGACATACAGTGGAGCACTTTCTCCAGCAGACTGCTACAGCTCCGCTGCTGAACGGTCAGGTACAGAAAATCTTCTCTGCCACATGCCATGTCACTGTATAATAACTCACTCTAATGTGGAATTTTGGTCATAACAACGCTGCCATACTGCACCTTACAGTTGTAGCATCATCGTCTCCTCAAAACCAAGACAGAAGATCACTTCTCTTCAGTTTACAGGAATTTCATTTTATTCATTACACAGGAATATCACTTTTCTGCCTTTTCAGGAATATCACTGGCTTTTATGTCGACTCATGCAGGCTTCTTCCAGGCCTGACCAAAGATGCTTGCTTTCCCAGGACCCCAATGTAAACAGTTGCCTCTTGCAGAGATTGTAAGGATCAGAATTTGCTTTTAAAGGCTCAAAGGAACATAAAACTCAGGAGACCAGACCTCTCAACGTGAACACTGCATTTGATAACGTACCTTTTCACAGGAAACCAATGTTCTTAAAAGAGTCATAAACCACTTAATCTGACGGGTTTATAGCCGATGCTGTCCAGGTACCTTCGCCCAGATACTAAAGGAAATCATCTACAGCTCAACAGTACCTCCTAGCGGATACCTACGGAATGTGTTTTCAGTATGTAGGATGACTTTTAATTTGTTCTAAATGTTAAGTTTCTTTCAGCTTATCCTCTGGATCCTAAGGACACTGAAAATCATCCCTCTTTTATCACCAACCATGGTTTGCTGCATGTTTTGCTGCATTTTGGATCTAAATGTGAATGCATGTATTATAATTATGTATAAGAAATGTTATATTCAGGAGTGTTATTCAAACACATATTGGAGTAGTGATATAAATGCATGATCACCAAAATATTAGCCAAGTCATTTAATTTAGTTAGATTTTATATTGAGCATTTATTTCATAAGAACTGACTGAGTGTTGATTTTCCCTCTGAAATTTCATGGGATGGTGTCTTCATTTGATTGGCTGCTCTCAAACAAAGAAGTGTTCTCACATTGGATAGCAGCCATTTCAAACTGCTTCTGAAAAAGTAGATTGGTCAGTCTTGCGACTGACATCATCAGTTTTACTACCCAGCGAGGTAACTTTAAAAGAGAGGTTAGATTTGAGTTTAGTCAGAGATCAAGAAAAGTTAAGAAAAAGGTTAGAAGTAGAGACAACAGGCAGGAAGATTAGAACAGCAAAGCGGTGATAAGATTAAGAATTAGAAACACAGAAAGAAGAAAGAAAGAGATTTTGAGAAGGATTAGGAACTAAATTAAGATTAAAGAAGCAGAATAGTAATCTAGATCTCAGAAGAAGATTTTATTCCACCGTTTCAAGGCCCTGTGAAGTTTTATTTTATTCTCTGTGTGTTTGTCAAGTCTTTCGTTATATTCTGGTCACTGAGGAGAAACCATTTTTCTTTAGAGCTCGTCCCTTTTAGAGAATCAAATTCTCAAACTTTTTCCTTCACCTCAGAAGCCATTCTTATCCTAGTAAATGTTTTTCTAATATTTTTTTTTCATGACTTTTCACGCCATTAAAGTGGACCTTTAATTTGTCTAGTTTAAAGTGAACAGAGACTGAAAAGATTTTCCTTCAGTTTTTGGGTCGATCCCGCTACAAGAGACCTCAAAATTTGGATTCTTTCCAAGGACTTTTCACGCCGCCCTGAGACAAACCACCCACGGCTGCCAGTGTCTCCATGAAGGGCCCCCCAGCTGAGTTTACACTTCCACGGCTGTGAGGAGGCATCACAGCAGCCGCTTCCTCCGACGTCCTAACTTCAAAACCCAGCGGTACCGACCCGCGGAAACTTGGACCTACGGCTGTTGTGTGAGTGAAACTCTTATTTCTCCTATCTGCTGGCTTTGGGTTAAAACGTGATGTCCTAACAATTAAATTACAATTGAATATGGCCCGTATTTCAGGGCTTAATTAGTCTCTCAGCCGCAGGATAGAACTGTAAACTGAAGGAAAACTCTTAGTCATTTTTAAGTAACTGCCCTTAAATTTTTGTAGATTAATTCAGGAGTCATTTTTAGATAATTAGCTTATGAATTTTCCACATAAAATAGCGTTGTTTTGTTAAAACATTCCAGCCTCATTTACCGTTGAAACATAAGTCTAGTTCCTCCGTGGTTCTGCAGAGGTGTAACACTGGATTTTATGTTCAGGAACCCAATATCAGTTGATGTGATATATTACGCTGTTATCATCTGAATCTGTTTATTCATCATTTGAACGCCATGCCATGTAACCTGAATGATTTTAATAAAAGAGTGAATGAGAGCAGTTGAAGCGTTTTCCTTTCGCATATACAGGTTTCCTAATCACAGCAGGACAAAAACTCACTGAAACTTTGAGACTGATTCATTAAGTAATTTAAGGTACAAAGTTAATTAAAATTAAAGTTAATATTATTGTCCGTTAGGACTGGTGCCCCTTTTACGAGTGCTTTTATTTAATTTAGCGGGTGTAGAAGTGAGGGTTTAACTCCGCCCCCTTTCACACCCACTATTAAATAAAATAAATAATTCCTGTACCTTATGACAAATATTTTTATAGGCAATTCACCCTACACAGTGTAATTGGTACCTTGCATTTCACCCTGCGCCTTAGTATAATTGTTCTTTGTACAGTCGGTACTATCTATAGACTCATAAGGATCATCAGCTATTTAACCTAGTAGTAGCCTACAGACATAGACAAAATTGTTGGTACCCCTCTGTTAATGAAAAAAAAACCCACAATGGTCACAGAAATAACTTGAATCTGACAAAAGTGGTAATAAATAAAAATTCTATGAAAATTAACCAATGAAAATCAGACAATGCTTTTGAATTGTGGTTCAACAGAATTATTTTAAAAAAACAAACTCATGAAACAGGTCTGGACAAAAATGATGGTACCCCTAGAAAAGATTGAAAATAATGTGGCCATAGGGACATGTTCAACCAAGATGTGTCCTCTAATTAACATCACAGGTGTCTACAAACTTGTAATCAGTCAGTCAGCCTATTTAAAGGGTGACAAGTAGTCACTGTGCTGTTTGGTGACATGGTGTGTACCACACTAAACATGGACCAGAGGAAGCAAAGGAGAGAGTTGTCTCAGGAGATTAGAAAGAAAATTATAGACAAGCATGTTAAAGGTAAAGGCTATAACAAAAATTGATTTGACATATGCCACCGTATTCTCCAAATTTTTCGTACATTTTGGCTGCCTAAATTGTCTAGATGTGGCAGGGCCTTAACCAAGGCAGTAGCCGGACGCTTACAAGCAACAGTATTTCCCTTTGGGGAAATGAGTGGATCTGCAGCTCAATGAACAAGTGCGCAGGAAAATGGAGCTCCACAATGAAAAGATAAAGATTTTTAAAACTCTAATTTTATAGTTAAAGTTATCTTTAACATTCTTTGTGTGGATGGCCCTATAGGCTATTTTTATGGTGTTTGGTATGAATGGCACTTAAATCGGGTAGATCACCACTGAAGCACTAGTTGTAAAATACACGGTCCGCCACGAACTCCAACCCTTTTGAGAAGCGGAATATCCTCCTTATGTGAATGCATAGGACATGCATGTTTTGCTTTGTTAAAGGCCAACAGAAAAATGTTACTCAGTGCTTGATGCTGTTCTTCATGCTGTTCGTCTTACCATCTGTTGAGCGGACCACTGGGTCTCTGGCCCTGGTTGCGCCTGCTAGCAATATCAATCGCTAGCACTACTTTCCGGTGCTCTATGCTATTTGCATGCTTATCAAAACTGGATGATTAAAGTTTTTAGTACCTGTATAAAAGGTGGTGTTTTTATCCGCCAGAGCGGGATTTTCACGGCGTAGTTTGCACCACATTTCAGTGCGGGCATCATTTGTTGAAAGCCAGCTGACCTCCTGCAGATACTTTTCTGAGAATGCACGCTTCTTTTGTGGTTCAGGTCCATTCTGGCATTTCTTTGGAGGTGGAGGAACATCAAAGTAATTGCTTAATGGAGCTTGCTTCTTGGATATTTTAATGAAAAGAGAAAATCCTAGAAGCAGTCCAATAATTAGAATTTATCTGTCCCTTGATACGCAAATGTGCGTTACATCATTTGATCTAGCGCACATTGTTTATTTTGATCGCGCATGCGCACCTGCGCACCACTTATGTGCACACCTGTTAAGAACATTAGCATACAAATGTTAGCATTTGTGGGCGGCAGTGGCTCAGGAGACAGAGCGGGTTGTCCATAAATCAGAGGGTTGGCCATTCCAGTCCCACCCTGCTATTGGGCAGGACACTTTACCCACCTTGCTTCCAGTGTTTGTGACACTAGTGTATGAACGTGGATAAATGTTTGGTAGTGGTCGGAGAGTCTGTTGGTGTGGATTAGCAGCCATGTTTCTGTCCGTCTCCCCCAGGGCAGCTGTGGCTACACAGGTAGCGCACCACTACCATTGCCTGTGGAGTGAATGAATAATGAACTCATAGTAAAGTGTTTTTGGGTGTCAAGAAAAGTGCTATATAAATGCAAACCATTATTATTATTGATGTTAACATTAGTGAATACTTTTATATTTGCGTTTTGACTTTTAGTGTTTGTGTTGCAGGATTTGCCATTCTGCTGTGGCTTTTGCATTTTTTTCATTCTTTTTTTTTACATGTCCTGTCCAGCAGCTTAGCAAGCACAAGAAATATCTGCTTGCCTTACTTTGCCAAACAGATTTGCTTTGCCAAAAAGAGCTTTGCTCATATTTGATATATGCTGTATATAAATAGGATTTAGAGACTCCTCTTGCTATTTACAAACTTTAACACTTTATTTATATTGTCTTATGCTGGAAATGACAGGGAGGAGTGAGGGAGGGAATTGAATGGATATGAAGTAGGTTTTGCATTTTGGTAAGCTCTCTGGGCCATTGCAATATGGTGTCCATGCAAACCCCTAATGTATTAGACGTCCCCTCTGCCAGTGTGTCACACTGATGACTATCTACTCTGTCAAAAATAGTTTCTAGATATAATTCATTTCCAGATAACTCAATCTAACATCAAAAGGTTATGGTTTCTTCTTTCTTTGTCAAATTATAACTCTTAAAAATTTACCACCACCACCACCACCTTTAAGTGTGTTTCAACATCATTACGAGGCTGAAGAGCTGAATCCCACAGCCCCCCTGTCTGTAATCACAGAACGAATAAAAAGAGGCACAATGACATATTACCCTTCTCATTATGTGTCTCAGATTTAATTATCGTCTCACTTTTCTTATTCCTGTTTAAGGTGGAGCACAATGAAACTGTAATTCACTCAGGACTCTTTTTTTTTTTTATTAACATCTTTATTTCCCAGCCGATGTGACTGCAGCAGCACATTATGGGGCAGCAGTTTAACAGAACGTCACATTTCAGTTTTATGTGTCTATTAAAATCAGCCCAAACTGCCTGTGTAAGGAGGAGTCCGTCCGTCTGTGCAGCTCCACGCTCGAACGCGCCGTGCACCGATAGTGTGTTTTATCACTGTTTTGACTAACAGGAAATTACCACTCCAACACCTGACCACTTCAGCAACTTATGGTGTTCCAGCTGGTATTTACAACATGAATTTCTTGCAGTTTTCCTCCTGTTGTCCAACTTCAGTTTTATTTAGTTAAATGGCAAACACAAAGGAGGGGTGTTTCTGCACGACATCAAACAATGAGTTAGTTTTATGGCACAAACGTTGCCAAACAACAGTCAGCCACACACACGAAGTTCAGCAGATAAACACCAGACCTGGCCACACAGCAGCCCACATAAACACTCCTCCCACTCATGTAGAGCTGGACCTTTTAAAATGAATCTCTGGCTTTTCGAAACATATAAGAGAGGGACATGCTGCAGTGCTGGCTCAGGTCTTTTAGCCAAGCGGTGTGAGGCCGGCTTCTTGGTCTTTTTCCATGCACTCTTCCCACCAACAGCTTGTAGCTTAGGCCCTCTTTCCTCACCAGGTGTCCAAAAAAAAAACAAAAAAAAAACAACTCATTTGTCTTGACAGTAGTTGTTGGCAAAGCTTTGGCTTATAGAGTCCTTTGATAGCACCAATTTTCAAAGCTTCAAATTCTCTGTATGACATCAGTGATGTAAGTCCAAGTTTCAGAAGAATAACTCATGACTGTCCAAACCATCATCTCATTAACTGATTTTTGGTTTCCAGGGAAATACCTCTTCCCTTCCATATTTCACTCAGCTTTCCAGCTGATTTCTTAACCAACATTATCCGTTGTTTTACCTTCCCAATGGTGCTACAGCTAGCACTGAAGATGGAACCTACACATATGAATTCCCCAACCTGTTTGAGATTTTCATTTTGATACACAATCACTGCTGGGGTCGGTGTTCTCGAAAATGTCATCACTTCAGTCTTCGCCATTTAGTCTCAATCCAAATGCTACTTTGCTGACAAACTGCTGAAGATGGTGTTCCAATGTTGCAATCAGCACCACATCATCAGCATGTCTTTACTATCAAGTACAGCTATGGTATCAATATCAAAAGCATCCCTCATTTCCTTTCTGAGGTAACATGTTTGCAGGAGTTATGGAAAATCTGACCTTTGAGGTCAAGGTGAAGGTCACCCAAACTGGAGCATATGTGAGATCTTTCCTCAATATATCTATGGCATGAATATGAAAAGTCTATGAGGGGGGCTGAAAAGTTCATAGGTTGAAAAGCTCATAGTGGTCAATTTGACCAAATGTGGTTCATTTTTCAACTGCAGGGATCCAAGTGCTGCAACACCGATGGAAGAAGTGTGTGGACCACAGGGAAGACTATGTTGAAAAATAAACCACATTTGGTCAAATTTCACCACTATGAACTTTTCACCCCCCCCCCCCACCACCACCACCACCACCACATCATTTCCTTCTCAAATTATCAAGTTTGCAAGATTTAGAGGAAAAAAACTGACCTCTGACTCAAGGCCAAGGTCACCCAAATTCGAATTCATCCATCAAGATTTTTCTTAGATACAACTATGGTATTGATTTGAAAAGCCTACATCATTTCTCTGTCTAATTATTTCATTCACAAGGTAGGTGTTGATGCCGTGACATCAATATCTCATCAGCCTTTAAAGACAGCATCTTACAGAGTGGCAAATGCTGACAAACGTAGCGATTTTTGGATCCGCCAACTTTTCTGACAAATGCTGGTGAAAATCAAGCTAGTGCTGAAGAATGTTCAAGATCGCAGCACTTTTTGGTTTTGTCAGGGTTCATAAAAGGCCTCACTCACAGTTTTTTAGAGTTCATCAATAATTTTGTCAAAAAGATCTTAAGCAGTTGCTAGTCATGGTCACTACTTGGCAAACCAAAAAGAATGGCAGTGGCACATGTTACAACAGTTTACAAATGTGGTACAACCAGTTTTTTTGGTGGAAAGAAAAAATGTTTGGCAATCTTTTACAAACCCGTTACGTTCGCCAACATTCTGTGCTCCATGAGATATGGTAGTTAAAGACTGAGTGGTAAAAACTGGCTTGTGGGAGGATGGAGAAAATGTTTGGGTCAGCCTCAGACAGGCTGGAGTGGAAAGCAATTATCCCTACTTTACATACTTACAGTATGTAGTACAAAGTGACAATGCTATCTCCTTTCTGTTATGGTCTATATATACATATATATATATATATATATATGGTGCGTTCCAATTCATTCCTTTGCCCAACCGCAAAACAGAGGGGTAGGGCTAAGGGGTGAATTGGGATGCACCCATAGTCTACTACTAACAGTAGCAAACCTCAAACTATTGGGGCTGTACTGATTCAAACATTTGCACCCATTGCCACAAAGAGTGGGAAACCCTCAACAATTATGTTCTCCAGGTTTTGACAAATGTTAAACAAGCCAGTGCAACATAATCAACAGAGAACCATCAGTCTCCAGAGGTGTTGACTGTGCCGTAATTGTTTGACAGCTTCAACAACGGTGATGCAGTGACATTGTGGACTAACCCTCTGGTTACGGACAGCCCGGGCCACCGATCCTGTGCCTTGTCTCTCCGCTGTGTTCGTGCTACCCTGATGTACACTACCGTTCAAAAGTTTGGGGTCACCCAGACAATTATTTTGTGTTTTCCATGAAAAGTCACACTTATTTACCACCATGAGTTGTAAAATGAATAGAAAATATAGTCAAGACATTGACAAGGTTAGAAATAATGATTTGTATTTGAAATAATAATTTTTTCCTTCAAACTTTGCTTGCGTCAAAGAATCCTCCATTTGCAGCAATTACAGCATTGCAGACCTAACATGATTGCACAAGGGTTTTCTAATCATCCATTAGCCTTCTGACGCAATGAGCAAACACATTGTACCATTAGAACACTGGAGTGATAGTTGCTGGAAATAGGCCTCTATACACCTATCTAGATATTGCACCAAAAACCAGACATTTGCAGCTAGAATAGTCATTTACCACATTAGCAATGTATAGAGTGTTTTTCTGATTAGTTTAAAGTTATCTTCATTGAAAAAAAGTGTTTTTCTTTCAAAAATAAGGAAATTTCTAAATGACCCCAAACTTTTGAATGGTAGTGTACGCGTGGCCGCATGTGGCATATCTGGCAATCCTTCTCCACAAACATGACTGTATTAACTTTAAATTTAAACTTTAAACTTTAAGCAGACAGGGAGAAGCACCAGCTGGGACTCCTGTTATCTCCTGTTTACCAGCTGTGTAGTCTCACATCCTGGCAAAGGACAGCACTAGCGGTCAGACAATCACAACAGCATTATATTATAAATTGTCAAGCATTAGATCCTCTCTATATATATTTTTCTGAACAAATTTTCTGCTTCTCATTTCCTTGTGTTTTGTTTATGTCGTGATGTTGTCATTTTGGTTTTCGGGCCACTCTCAAGTAGCTACCTCCAACAAGGGCCTTACTTCGGTCGCTACGAGTTCCTGAAAACTTCCCCTTTCTGGGAGGTTCCTGTAGTGGAGATGTACACCATGGGGGAAGCTCTTGTAAAACCGTTTCCTACTTCTGTTATGGTCTATAGGTGAGCACTCCCTTCACACACTCTACAGCATTGATTGATCACCTGAATACCTGCAGCTGCTCCCATTAGCACACTTGTCCTTAATCAACACCGTCAAAAGACCGTCTTCTTCGGCTCCATCAGAAAGGAATAAAACAGTAAGGATCATTCTCTTGTATGTTCCAATGTACGTGACAAATATCATCACAGGAAAACTCCCCAGCCAGCATGTCCATGTGGGCTCTACCAAAGGTTAAATCTGTGTGTGTTCCATGTGGGTTAGTCAGCAGGTTCCATGTTGGCCCCATCTGTGTTTGCCCAGTTGGACTTTACCTGTTAATCTATTTTCAACTTATTTTCTCTTCCGGCGCCACACGAGTAGGCTGCCTTTTGCAACAGCGGATCAATTTCTGCCTATTTCTATTACTATCTGGCTCTCTTGCCAGTCTTTATGATCCAGCGTCACCTTTATTCCATCCGAACATGTAGATCGCCCGGATGTCTCCTGAGTCAGCGGACGGAGCCACTGTTTCTGGCAGGAGGCAGTATAACAGGGACCAGCTGTTAGCACTCAACCGGCCCATGATGCTAATGCTAAAACTCGACATACCGGGAGAATTAAGACCAAAACGACGTGGGTGTTGTGCTGGAGTAAGACGGCGGGCAAGGAATATAAGGTACAGACCCGCCCTCCCATCTGTCATTATGGGGAATGTACGATCAATACTCAGAAAAACAGATGAGCTAGCGGCTATCTCCCGCTACGATAACATATACCGGGAGTGTAGTCTGATGCTATTCACAGAGACGTGGCTAACAGAACTAGCAGCAGATGCTAACATTGAACTGGAGGGTTTCCAAGCAATACGGGCAGACCGAACACCAGACAGTGGGAAGGCAAGGCGCGGTGGATTGATGATGTACGTCAATAACAACTGGTGCAGACCGGGACATATCACGGTTAAACAACAACACTGCAACAAAGACATTGAGTTGCTAGCTGTTAGCATACAGCCTACCTACCTACCGAGGGAATACTTACACGTGATCTGCATTGTTATTTATGCAAATCCGACGGCGAACACTGGGACAATGCGTGATGTCATCCACTCAGTAACTGGCAGGCTGCAGACAGAACACCCAGATGCTCTTCTCCTCATCTCAGGTGATTTCAACCATATTTCACTGTCTCCCATTCTACCCACATTCACCCAGTATGTCACATACCACACTAGAGACAATAAAACACTGGACTTATTCTACGCAAACACTAAAGAGGCGTACACCTCATCACAACTCCCCCCACTCGGGAGATCGGATCACAACTTGGTTCATCTCCTGCCGGTGTACAAACCCCTAGTGCACAGACAACCTCCGGTCATGCGCACAGTGAAGTTATGGTCTGAGGAGGCAATGGACGCTCTAAAGGACTGCTTTGAAACCATTGCCTGAGAGCAGCTCTGCGATCCACATGGTGAGGACATCGATGGCCTCACTCACACCATCACGGACTACATCAGCTTCTGTGTGGACAACACCGTACCCACCAAGACCATACAGTGTTGCTCGAACAACAAACCCTGGATCAACCCTGAGATAAAAACACTTCTGAAAGAGAAGAAGAGGATCTTCAGGTCGGGGAACAGGGAGATGCTGAAGTCCGTACAGAGGGAGCTGAGGAGGAAGATCAGAGAAGGCAAGGACAGCTTCAGAAAGAAGATGGAAGACAAGCTGCAACAGAGCGACATCGGTGGGGTCTGGAGAAACCTTAAAACCATCTCTGGGCTCCAGAATACCTCCTCCCAGGCCATGGGGGGCAGGGAATGGGCAAACAATCTGAACCTGTTTTTTAATAGGTTTGACTAACCGCCCTCCCCCCCGACTGCACAACAACCACTGCTGCCTCTAATGACATCGAGTCCTGCTGTCCACACCCCACTCCACCAACACCCCCCCACTCCCAACACACAGCCCCCCAACATGACCCTCACTAAGACCCAGGTGAGGACGGAGCTGAGGAAGATCAAGGCGAGGAAGGCGTCGGGACCGGACGGCATCAGCGCAAAGCTCCTCAAGTCCTGTGCAGACCAGCTGTGTGGGATTGTAGAGATCATCTTCAACCTGAGCCTGAAGCTGGGGGGGGGGGGGGTACCACAGTTGTGGAAAACATCTTGTGTGGTACCTGTACCAAAGACTTCCCGCCCCAAAGACCTGAACAGCTACAGACCAGTGGCCCTGACATCCCACATGATGAAGACCCTGGAGAGACTGCTCCTTGCTCAACTCCGCCCCCTGGTGGGACCAGCGATGGATCCACTCCAGTTCGCCTACCAGCATGCATTGGGGTGGAGGATGCATTGATCTTCCTCCTTCACCATTCTCTGTCCCACCAGGAGAAGCCCGGGAATGTGGTGAGGATCATGTTCTTTGACTTCTCCAGTGCTTTCAACACCATCTAACCCATGATCCTGAAGGACAAGCTGCTGTGCGCAGGGGTGGACCAGCACCTGTCATCATGGATCCTGGACTACCTCACTAACCGGCCACAGTTTGTGAGAACCCGGGACTGTGTGTCCGACACAATCATTGGTAGCACGGGGGCCCACCAGGGAACGGTTTTGGCTTCCTTCCTGTTCGCCCTTTATACTACGGACTTCTCACACAACACAACACACTGCCATCTACAGAAGTTCTCTGACGACTCTTCGATTGTCGGCCTCATCTCTGAGGGAGACGATGCGGAGTACAGAGGACTTATCCAGGACTTTGTGGACTGGTTCCATTGGAACTGCCTCCAGATCAATGCGAGGAAAACCAAGGAGCTGGTGGTGGACTGCCGCAGGCAAGGACAACCCCTCACAGCACCAGTAAACATACAGGGAACAGACATTGAGATGATGACATCCTACAAGTACCTGGGTGTTCATTTGAACAATAAACTAGACTGGTCACACAATACCGACGCACTCTACAAGAAGGGACAGCGCAGGCTGTTCCTACTGAGGAGACTCAGGTCTTTTGGTGTACAAGGGGCGCTGCTGAAGACATTCTACGACACGGTGGTGGCATCAGCCATCACTTTTGGAGTGGTCTGCTGGGGCAGTGGCATTACAGCAGCCGATAGGAAGAGACTGAACAAACTGATCAAGAAAGCTAGCTACTAACTAACTAACTAACTAACCTGCACTTATATAGCGCTTTTCTAGTCACAAAGACCACTCAAAGCGCTTTCATTAATACTAACCCTCTATTCTAAGGGCCTATAGGAAACAGATATCTAGGGACAATTTAGAACAGCCAATTAACCTAACATGCATGTCTTTGGCATGTGGGAGGAAACCGGAGAAATCCCGGAGTAAACCCACGCAACACGGGGAGAACATGCAAACTCCACACAGATCACTGTTGGTCGGGGGCTGGGATCGAACCCACGATCTGTCACGATAGCTCTGTCCTGGGGCAGCGCCCTGACCCAGTGGAGGAGATAGGAGAGAGAAGAATGGTGGCTAAACTGTCATCTCTGCTGGAGTCCGAGTCCCACCCTATGCAGTACATACTGAACGCACTGAGGAGCTCATTTAGCAGCAGACTACATCATCCTAGGTGCACAACCGAGAGGTTTCGCAGGTCCTTCCTACCTACGGCTGTCAGACTGTACAACCTAAGCAGGGCTGCTCGCAGAGGTAGCAAAAAAACGTGACGACCTAATAGTATTGAATGCAAAAGACGCAATAGACTTACACAATGGTCCCCTTCAGTATATACAACTAGGACAATATTGGTCGCTACAGAGGGTGACAATATGTATGGGTACATATTCATACTATGTAGGATAACTAAGCAGATGGTTATGCTGTTTATTCCATCTTGCTACAATGCTCCGCACTTTGTATATATATTTATATATTTATGTGTATGTACACTATCGTTCAAAAGTTTGGGGTCACTTAGAAATTTCCTTATTTTTGAAAGAAAAGCACTGTTTTTTTCAATGAAGATAACTTTAAACTAATCAGAAATACACTCTAATATCTAATATACATTGCTAATGTGGTAAATGACTATTCTAGCTGCAAATGTCTGGTTTTTGGTGCAATATCTACATAGGTGTATACAGGCCCATTTCCAGCAACTATCACTCCAGTGTTCTAATGGTACAGTGTGTTTGCTCATTGCGTCAGAAGGCTAATGGATGATTAGAAAACCCTTGTGCAATCATGTTAGCACAGCTGAAAACAGTTTAGCTGGTTAGAGAAGCTATAAAACTGACCTTCCTTTGAGCAGGTTGAGTATCTGGAAAAAATTATTATTTCAAATACAAATCATTATTTTTAACCTTGTCAATGTCTTGACTATATTTTCTATTCATTTTACAACTCATGGTGGTAAATAAGTGTGACTTTTCATGGAAAACACAAAATAATTGTCTGGGTGACCCCAAACTTTTGAACGGTAGTGTATGTATATCCACTGCTCTTATTTATATCTTCCGTATCTTCTTAATTATTGCTCTGAGTGTTGCTATCCCTGTGCTCTTGCAATCCTGGAATTTCCCCATTGTGGGACTAATAAAGGCTTATCTTATCTTATCTTATCTTAAATTTGCAATTTTCTTGTAAATTTGTGACTTTTTTCCTGTAAATTTGATACATTTTTTTTTTATTTGAAACTCTCATAAATGTTCAACTTTTTTTACTGTAAACTTGCAACTGTTCACATAAATGTATTTGTTTTTTTGCAAAATTGTGACTTTTTTTCAAATTTGCTAACTTGTTCTTGTAATTTTGGAAATATCTCATAAATGTGGCGCTTTTTTACTGTAATCCTGCAGCTTTTTCTCATAAATTTGTTACTTTTTCTTTGTCAATTTGTGACTTTTTCCCACAAGTCTGTAATATTTTTCTTGTACATATGGAACATTCTCAAAAATTTTCAGCTTTTATTACTGTAAACTTGCAATTTTTTCTCATAAATTCGTGACTTGTTTCTTGTAAATTTTCAATTTATTTACTCATATACGGTATTTGCTACTTTTTTGCTAATTTGCAACTTTTTCGATTTTGTTTTTCATAAATTGTGACTTTTTTCTTGTAAATTTTAGATTTTTTGTAAGTTTAACTTTTTTCAAGTAAGTTTACTTTTTTCTTGTAAATATGAAACTTTTTTTATTCTAAATTTTCACTTTTTTCTCAGAAATGTGCCACTTTTTTCTAATAAATTTGTGACTTTTTTCTCATATTTTTTGCGCCAGTGTTAGTGAAACCTGCCTATGTTGGGCCCCAACAGGTTTAAAGCGTGTAAGCAGATAACTGCTTACCTGTGCCACACGTAAAGTCCATGTGGGCAAACACAGATGGGGCCACCATGAAGCCCGTGGACAAACCCACATGGGACCCATAAGACAGCTCAGATTAAACCTATAGGCCGGTCCACATGGGCGTGCTGGCATGGTCCCCCGGGCCCAGGGTTCCACCATACTCACCATCTGTTGAATTGGTTCTTGCCGCATCCATACACCACCTCCACCTATGAAATACCTACCCCGGTAAATGCCAGGGTAGGTCCACCTTCAACCTGTAAGTGAACAATCATCTTCTTACTACCTTCATAATTACACTTTCAGTTCTCTTACTCTTCACCAGAAGAATACAGTCACCACTTATCAGCGCTGCAGTAAGAACAATCATGTTTAGTATTTTACCAGTCATTTCCCTGCAGCCAACTCATGTCTTCTGTTCTCTCCCAGTAGGTCAGAACCTGCTGAGAACCTCCCACACCTTGTTTAATGAAAATAACAAAACCTTGCAACTAAAGCCATGTCAAGTTGCTCCAGTGGGAGTGGGGCTATAGCAGTCAGGGGCAGTACCAGGAGATGGTTTCACAGAAAAGAGCCTCCGGTTTTATCTCTCTGACCCTGAATGCCTCCTTTTTGCAGATTGTGCAACAACAAACTTGTTAAACAAAGATCAGTGCTCATGGATCTTGTCTTTAGCTAAAACGTTCAGACATCACAGTGTTTTGCAGAAACAACTGGAATGGCGCATAAATACCAATTTATCAGCATGCGGACGAGAAAAGACGTGATATATTGTGAATCATTTATGCTAAAGTGCTGTTTCAGTTTCTCTTAAATTCAATCCCGAGGCTCATATACTGAAAAGTAATTAAACTAGCAGAGGAGTGAACGTTACTGCAAGTGACGACCTGCCAGAGGAGCAATTTAAAACACATTTGCTTTTTTTGCATGCACATGTAAAGTGGAGCAGCAATGAGGTGGAGGAGGAGGTGAAAACAGTACCAGGATCAGGTTAAAACATGTTCCAATTCACAGGGGGAATAACAGGACATGTCAGGAGTTAAGGAGGATCAAACAGTCACCCTCAGTTACACTGTCGTTACGTTAATCAACCACACAGAGCTCCACTGTTCACGTTAATCTTTGCATAACCGCCTCAATCATTCTCCACTTCACGCTCAGTTTCCCATTTAAAGCAACATTTACAGAACTGATTGGTGTTGAAGGTTTATTATGCAAGAGTTAGTTCTGACCCAGCACTTTGATTGGACAATAAGGGTTCAAGGAGTTACGGCATTCGCCGATAGCCGAGGAAAAATTAGAAAAAGTTGCAAATTGACAAATAAAAATCAAAAATATAAATATAATTTATATAATATAAATAGTAAATAAATTAAACATTTATGAGAAAAACTTTACTGTCAGGGGCCGAGCTGGCTTGGTTATCCCCAGCTTGGTCCTGATCTCTCTGTGGGTTTAGGGGCTGCTGTGTCTGTGCATATTATGTATTCAGTGCTGTTCCGTACCCATAGCCACTGCCTTCTGGTCGGCAGCGGTGAGGCAGCCCCTTTGGCTCATGCTGGTGTGAGTGCTGTCAAACTGTCTGCCGGTCCGACCACGGCCCCTCTCTAATCTCTGTCAACTGTTCCCACTCCCGTATGCCATCTTCCCGTGCTGCGCCCAGGTGTTCCTAATTGTGTATCCAGCAGTGCTTGTACTTAAGCAGGGCTTCGCCAGTCAAGCATTGCTGGATTATTGTTTGTGTCAGGTAAAGGAGTTTCATGCCACATCATCGCTACTCCCTTCGCTGTGTGTATAAAGCCCTTGGACTTACGTGGACGTCTAAGACCGCTCCAGTGGCAGGAGTACAAACTGTTGGTGTTTCCCCCATGCCGCTTCTTTGCCACACTTGGAACTGTGCCCAGTTTTTACCCGGACCGTAGAGTGCCCTGGCGGGCTTCATTGTAACTCTGAGCTCAACGTTATTTTGAACTGCATGTGTATTTCCATCTGTTCAATAAATGTGTGTGGTGTAACCTGCGCCTAAATCCTCATCCTTTCACCCTCGCCATGCGCAATGGAGAAGCACACGAGAAGGTCTATGACAGAATAATCCCGCCACCATAAAAAGGATTTAGCGGGTTACACCCACACAAACCTTTTATCCTTTTTTGGACTGTTTTTTCACCCACCGGTTTTTGCCCCACTATGCCTTCGACGCGCCACTCCCATGCCAGCCGGAGGAAACTAGCGGCGAGGCATCCCACGGTGGAGGAAGAATGAGCGGCAACCTTCATCCAAGACTTTATGGATGAGGCCGATAAAGCCCGCAGACCCAAGGTGAAGTGGAGCAGCCTGGATGCAGCGGAGGGAATCCTGGAAGCGCATCCTGGTCTCTGGGATTACCCTCAGTACGCAGACCTGATCGCTTCAGTCTACGCGCTTCAGCGCATGTTTGCTGGTGTGGGGAGAGCGGCGTTCCTTTGTCGGAGCCCAAGCGGAAACGCACTCCACAGTCTGCAGCTGTTCTCTCTCCCGCTTCGCCACCAGCGTCGGCCGCCCAGAGGCAGCGTCATCCCGCGAGGAAACGCCAGAGAAGCCCTCCTCATCTTCAGCAGCCATCACCTCCCCTCCAGCTGTCGTGAGGCCTGCTAGGGCCACCCCGGGAATTCCCACCTCCATAGCCACGGAGACAGCTCCTCCACAAACCATGGAAAGGAGCCAGATCTCCGCAGACACAGAGGGGGCTGACTGCTCGCCTGCTGCAGCTGTCAGCTTCAAACACCGGGATGACAGGCAAGTGTTTTTCCATTCTGTTCAGTCTAATAACACCAAACCTTGTCTGTCTCCCGAGGGGGAGGCCCAGTCCTTGCAGTCCACTGGGTCCCCTCCTCCAGCTGCAGATGTTGACTTTGTTTCTATTCCCTCCGTGTCTCCTCCAATTATCCCTGAGTGCCTGTCAGTCCTAGGACCGCACCACCAGACGGTGGAGGAGCTTGGATCCCTGAATGATCCTGCCCAGGGGTCCGCACGGAGGTGTTTACCTGCAGCCACGCCGGTGGAATCCCCAGCATTGGAGTCGTTGCAGGGGAACGAAGGGACTGCTTTCACCATCCTGCCAGCTGCAGAGGCATCCGCAGTGGACTGGGAGCCTGAGCTGGACCTCTTTGAGGCCGGGCCCGAGTCTTCATCGTCAGGATCGATGGTGTCCTGGACAGCAGTGGAGCTCGAGCTCGGGCAAGCTTTCTCTCTTGTTTTTCTGATAACAGTATTAGAGAGGTCTTGTCTGGCTCTAGGTGAGTCAGGCGTAGAGCGCAGCTGCATCTGAACTTCCTTCGCCGGGCTCCGCCGCTGCCGGCAACCCTAACAACCCTGTTTCTTCTTCTGCTCCTGAGTTATCTTCTAGGTTGGCCGGAGAGGAACAGCCATCTCCAGGAGTCCTCATGGAACCGGTCTCATCACCTGACGACATCGCAGGTCCAGCTCCCCTGATGTCCGGGGTCGTTGTGTGGTTCCCTCTGCAGGCCGTGTCACCGTGGGTGCAGCATGCTGGCTTTGGACTCTTGTGGGGGCTGCGCCCCAGGGTTAGCGCGACGTGGGTGCTGCGCTCCATCACAGACCCGTTATGGACACCACGCTCCAGCTCAGGGTCCACCACAGATGCTGCAGAGCTCCAATCAGGAGCCACCGCAGTTGCAACTGTGTCCCAAGCCAGGACCACCAAGGGTGCTGCAGAGCTTCAGCCAGGAGCCACCGCAAGTGCTGAGGAGCTCCAGCCAGGGTCCACCACGGGTGCAGCGAAGGCCCTGTTGGGGTCCACCACAGATGTTGCGGGTCAGCTCAAGAACGCCGTGGCCTCTTCCCTGTCTGGGGCTGTGGGGGTCGCCATCCTACGGTCTGGACATCCACCAGGGAGCCTGCTGGTGGGCAAGCCACCTGCTACTCCATTGCTCCGGTCTTGGTGACTTGATGGTGCTGGCCAACCGCCAGAACGACTCACTCCCCGGGTCAGGTGGCCCACGTTGTCCAGCAGGCCGCTGGACTCCGTCCACCTGACCTTCTGCTGGGCCTGGGACTCTGGGCGGCCTCCTGAGCCCCAACACCCATGGACTTGGGGGAGTTAATTGTGGGCCCTGGGAGGGGTATTGTGTTCCCTCCTTTCCTGTTCTCCCTACCTCCCACCCGGGTTCATATCGTTTGTTTCTGTTGGGGTTGGGGGGGGATGTTACTTTGGGTGTCTGGGAATCCACCCCTGGGGGGGGGCTCTGTCAGGAGCCAAGCTGGCTTGGTTACCCCCAGCTTGGTCCTGATCTCTCTGTGGGTTTAGGGGCTACTGTGTATGTGCATATTATGTATTCAGTGCTGTTCCTTACCCATAGCCACTGCCTTCTGGCCGGCAGCAGTGAGACAGCCCCTTTGGCTCACGCTGGTGTGAGCGCTGTCTAACTGTCTGCCGGTCCAACCATGCCCCCTCTCTAATCTCCGTCAGCTGTTCCCACTCCCATATGCCATTTTCCAGTGCTGCGCCCAGGTGTTCCTAATTGTGTATCCAGCAATGCTTGTACTTAAGCAGGGCTTCGCCAGTCAAGCATTGCTGGATTATTGTTTGTCAGGTAAAGGAGATTCGTGTCACACCATCGCTAGTGCCTTCAGTGTGTGTGTGTAAAGCCCTTGGACTTATGTGGACGTCTAGGACCGCTCCAGTGGCAGGAGTACAAACTGTTGGCATTTCCCCCGTGCCGCTTCTTTGCCACGCTTGGAACTGTGCCCAGTTTTTACCCGGACTGTAGAGCGCCCTGGCGGGCTTCATTGTAACTCTGAGCGCAACGTTATTTTGAACTGCATGTGTATTTCCATCTGTTCAATAAATGAATGTGGTGTAACCTACCCGTAAATCCTCATCCTTTCACCCCTCGCCATGCGCAATGGAGAAGCACACGGGAGGGTCTATGACACTTTACAACTTTATGAGAAGTCCCAAATGTATGAGAAAAAGTTGTAAGTTTACAGTAAAAGAAAGTTGAACATTTCTGAGAGTTCCAAATTTACAAGAAAAATTTTGCAAATTTATAGGAAAAAGTCACAAATTTATGAGAAAGTTGCAAGATTACATTAAAAAAGTGGTAAATTTTATGAGAAAGTTCCAAAATTACAAAACGTTAGCAAATGTGCAAGAAAAAGTGAAATTTACAGTAAAAAAAAAAGTTGCAAATTTACGAGAGTTTTAAATTTTTCAAAAAAAAATATCAAATTATGGGGAAAAGTCACAAATTTACAAGAAAATAGCACATTTATGTGAAAATAAGTTGAAAGTAGATAAATGGGTAAAGTCCATGTTGGCAAACCCAAATGGGACCCATAAGACAGCCCAGTTTTAACCTTTGGTGGTGTCCACTTGGACATGCTGGCTGGAGTGTTCCAGGTTTGTGCCAAAACAGCTGTTCATTAAAAATGTCCTGATTCATTTCCCATGGACTGAGTGGAACCAAACCTGGCACAGTTATTAGTCTCTCTCTACATAGGTAAACCAAGGGTTACACACTTCTCCCATCGCTTTATGCAGCCGGTGAGTCCTCACCTGTTGAAGTCTGCAGGTTGCATTAGAAGCCGCAACAACCTCAGCAATCAGCATTTCATCGTCTTGGAAGTGCTTGCCCTTCAAAAATGACTTCATATGTTGGGTGAATGGGGGGTGAGGAAGGATTTCATAGCTACTTCCATCTGGGCAGCATGCAACTTATGAACCAGAGCGTTGTCTTGCAGGAGGAGGACATCTTTGATCAACATGCCATGCCTCTCAGTTTTGATGGCTTTCTGCAGCAGTGAAACGTAAGTCCTGGTAATTGTGTTACTGTTTTCCAGGAAATCCATACTCAGCACTCCATGCTGGTCCCAAAAGATTGTGTTCCTGCCGAGGGTTGGACTCCTGAAGTCTTCATACGTGATGAGTCATAATGCTTCCATTTCATCCTGTGTCATTAGAAGTTCTCCTGGTTTTCTTGGCACATGGCTAAAAGAGCCTGGGAGCAGATGACTCATTCCTCCTGGAAAGATGTGGGCAACTGGGGAATCCATCGTGCAGACAACTTTTGCATGTGTTAATAGTCATGGTGTAGAAGATGTGCTCGAATGATGAGGCTGAGTTTAGTTTGTAAACCAGCTTTATTGACAGAACACATCATCTAGCATTCTCAAAGCAGGAAAGAGAAAGAATCATATCTCATCACCCTTTTATATGTTTCCAGCATCAGAATTCAAGTCACATGGTGTTTTCAGTAAACATACAGTCACAAAGCATCCCTTTGAATCTTCACCATTGTCTCTCATTTCTTGATGAACCGGAAATCTCTCCGGGGCATCTTCTGTGGGACAAAAAGACAAATCTCACACCTCCTCGTTATCTCTTGCAGATTCGAGTCCTTTGTCCTTGCAGACGTGACATCCTCAATACACATGCAGTCATGTCTCTGTGGAGATGTGAGCCCACAATGTGTGTCGCCCACAATGGAGGATTTTTTCCACAGGCCCCACACTGATCTTGACATCTTGGGCTAGTTGGTGAATAGTTATGCGGCTATCCTCCAAAATGGTGGCCTCCACTTGCCGGATGGTGTCTTCATCAATGGTACACTGTGGTTGCCCAGGAATGGGTACCGTTTCCACCGATGTCCAACCACACTTGAACTGGTAAAATTAACTTATCTCAGGAAAATTATATTTCTTATTTCAAGATGGTGCCATAAATCAAGCATATGTCAATATCTTGAGACAATGTCCCATTATTTCAGGAAAACAAAATTTATTATCTCAAGATAATAACATAAATAGAGTTTAGTTATTTTCAGATCTTAGGAAAATTATCTCTATCGGGATAAAATAAAATTTATGAATGTTTGGCTGCTTAGGGCTGTTTTACTATTTTGAGATCTCAGTTTAATTGTATTGTCATCACAGGAAAATAAAGCATAGTTATCTTGTGATATTAAGAAAATTATCCAGTTATCTCAGGAAAACAGTTGTTACCTAGGCATAGTGATATAAAAAACCCGATATCATAGGCAAAGAAATTAAATTAATTTGTTATAAAGACGGAGAAAATAAACTGTGTGAATGTGTGGCCGCTTAAGGGTTCCTTACAAAGTTGCATATTTGTAAGAAAAAGTCATCAAATTCAAGACACAAAATCATAATTGCATGTGAAAAATTGCCTGCGAAAAATGACATACAAAATGACTCAGATTTATGGAGGAAAAGTGACCCAGACGAAGTCGGGTTAATATTGTGTAACACTGAAGCATACTCGTCCTTGGGGATTTTTTTTAAAAACTGTTGCTGTTGAGTGTTTAACATGTTGGCTGTTGCCCAATCCCAACAGAGCCATTTAGGGTCAAAAAGTCAAATTCTGAGCCTCATTTCTGTGGAACTGTTATTGCTCTGCTGCTTCTCACTCCCTCCACATCACATGTTGGAGACTGGAGCCAAAAAACAAAATGGGCAAAAAAAAAAACAGGTTTCTCTTACAGTCACAGGACTTCGGGGAAACAGAAACTAAAAGTAAATGATGAAACATGAAGAAAACTCTGTTTTAAACAGTTTTATTTGAAATCCAACAGTTTAACTTTAAAACACACAACATAAGTCAAATATGTACATGGTTAAAGGGATTTATTTGTTTAATTTGTTTGTTTTTTTACCTGCACAACCAACAAAATCCTTTGTATGGGAGACTAATAATGGCTAAATTAAAATTAAACAAAAGTATTGTTTGATAAACTAAAACCAAAGAGATGCCAAACAGTTTGATAGACTTACTCATTCATTTAAGTAAGTAAATAAACAAATGGAAAAATTAGAAAACAGAAATACAGTTGCACTGGATGTTAACCCCAACTGCATGTTTGTCTTTATAATTTTTTAAAACCTTTCAGCTGTCTTCAAATAAAAAAAAAAATCAAACCAGAAACTTCTTTTTTAAATTAACTCTTCCACAATTTAAGTGTTTCATGCCTAATATTTGCAAGCAGCTTAAAGTTTGTTTTAAAAAACTTCTGAAAAGCAAACATAACTGCCAACAGTGGTTAAATAATTTAGAGTGCAACTGTAAGTTTAAAAAAAATGCATTTTTTTAAACTTGTCATTTATATCTAATTTTCTTTTCACTCAAGTTAGCATTATTTGATCAGTTAAGTAACAAATAATTGTTTTTAAAATTTGGTCATGTAAATCTTCCATAGACAGACTGAACCACATTAGTTTAAAAAAAATACTTTAAAACAAAAACTGAAAAATAAATTTAAAAAAAATCCTAAATATACAATATGTGCAGATTAATGAAAATGACTATTAATTTGCCAAGAAAAATGTAAATTTTATGAATGAAAAGGTTGTGCCTTTTATGAGGGGAAAATATTCCAATTTTACAAGAAAATTTAGAAGGAACATTTATATTTATGAGAAACTGGGCAAATTCACAAGAAATAAGCATTATGTTTATGAGGAAATATCACCAATTTTACAAGAAAATTTAGAGTTAGAACCTTTACATTTATGAGGACAAAAGTTGCAAATTTATAAGATAAAGAGAACATTTACAACAAATAGTCTGCAAGCTTATGAGAAAAAAATTACAAATTTATGAGAAAAATGCAAAATATTTTTTGAGAGGAAAAACAGGAACAGGAAGAAATTTAGACCAACAATTAACATGAGAAAACATTTACATTCATGAGGTAAAAGTTGCAAATTTACAAAAACAAAGTTGTAAATGTTCACAACTCAGGACCGCGTGGCTAAGTTTGTTCGAGGCCCCCTGGTGGTGGGGAGGCTCTTCTGCAGCCACTGAGCGACCTTGACTTGAATTTTAATTTTTTTAAGATTATTATTATTTTATTAAAGCCCTCCAAGCAGAGTCTCATCTCCTTGACTCCTCAGACCAGCCCGGCAAACAGCGTTTGTCCCGTTATGGCATCCGTCGGATTGTGCTTCACCCTCGGCGTCCCTCCGCATTTCAACCGGTCGGTTAATGTGAGCCAAACGTCCGACGGATCAATGGGAATCCATACTGCATTTTTGATCCTCAGTGAGGTCCAGCGACGGTGGCCCCTGAGGGGCCCGTGGAGCGGGTAGAGAGCAGGCTGGGAGAGCTCTTTGATGGAGTCCATGTAGTCCTCCAGACGGGGAAGGAGGCAGTCGGGGTCTCCCTCCTCGTCATTGCTCTCCTGCATCTCACTGATAGTGGGGAGTCGGTCCACAGAGGAGAGGAGGCAGCGGTGCTTCATCCTAGAAATAGAGAGAGGCAGATTTAAAGGGGCTAAAATAAAGAAGAAATGTTTTACACTTTTGTTTTAAAATAACAAGCTCCAATACAGTGCTAATGATGAGTGCTGTCCGTCTTTCCATGTAGGGGCCCTTCCAGGCTTTCCAATGCCAAAAAAAATTTAGTGGTGAGAAAGATCACAGATAAAAACAGTTTTAAATGCAGTTTTCAATAAAATGCCTATTCTCTATTTTTTGTCTCTTGCTCCTGTTTCTTCTTTTTGCATTTTGAAGCTTTATTTTAAAAATAAATTTGATACAGTGTAATATTATGATACTTTGTGGTGGTAATAGTGTATCAATTCAGAGACATCAGTATTGTGATCCTTTATTGAAAATTATTAATAAATGTTGCATATACAAACTTACCTGTTTATGTAACAGAGTAATAAAAAAACAACTGACTTTTCATTCCACTAGATGGCCCTAAATGCTCACTGTCTGGTTAGGTCAACACAGCAAAGGAGTGACTCATGAGGAGTCATACAGGACAAAGATCACAATATATGACATTGCAATACTCAGCATATTGCAAGATTGTGATAGTATCACATTACAGCCCTAGTATCCTGATGATAATATTGCATCGTGTGGCCTCTGGTAATTCCCACCGCTCTTCTCTTCTCTTTGATTGTCCATCGATTATATGATGACAACGTCTTCTCTGCTACCCTACATCAGTTGCTGTGTTGGGGATTTCGCTGGTGGCTGTGTTGATGACTGCGTAGGCCAAACGCAGAGGCACACCGTTGGGCAAGGAATACCATCTCCGGGTGGAGGGTTGAGTTGCTGCACGTGGCGTCGGAGTCTGAGTCCTCCTTGGCATGCATGTGCCAGTCTTCGAAGAACTGAATGACTTGATTGGCTGGTAGAGTGCCAGGTGGAACAATCGATGGCTAACTGTTCCAGGCTGGGAGGCGAGATTTTTTTTTTTTTTAATTTTGATTTTGTATTCTTTATTGATCCCCAGAGGGGAAACTGAGGGCATCCACCTGGATGGATGAAGCAGCCACGGTACGGCGCTATCCCTTAATCATTCACACACACATTCACACCTAGGGCCACTTTAGAGTCTCCAATTAGCCTAACCTGCATGTTTTTGGTGTTGCATTTCTTCAATGATGTAACAGAACGCTTTTTCTTGGTGAAATAAACGATGACTTCGGCATCAGAGATGTGGGAACACAATATTTTGCACCTGAAAAAGGGTAATATAACTATACCATGACCCACAACTCTGGGGGATGGAAAGATGACCTCAAGAAGTGGCCGCACATTACTTACATGAGCATATTTAGCTACTTTGTTAGCTCCATTGCTGCTGATGGTAATGTGATGAACAACCTAAAAAGCTCTGAGGCGTATCAGTATCTGCACAGCAGCAAGGTTGGTCGCATTTTGTTAAGAGATGTTGGACATGATCTAGTGTACCTTAAAGCTGACGTAGAACCCAGTCAGAGCCATAAAGATCACATCACCTTGCTTGGGTGCTGGTTTCAGCGTCAGGTGAAATACAGACAGCTGCATGCTCCTGCACCGCTGGACTGGGACGATCATGCAGTCATGCAGCTGCTCTACTGTAGAAGGTAGCATTAACAATTTGTTTCTATATTGTAACCAGTTTTATACTTTTGATTTTGTAATTATTGCTTTATTATTGCACTTTTTATGTAGGTTGAGAATGCAGTCAGACAGGGGAAGACGGGGATGTCATGTACAGATGAACAGAGGAGGTGGAATGCAGGAACAAGAAAGAATGTAGAGCTTAAGAAGGTCAAGCATATCAATTGTAAACGATTCAAAGCAGCTCACATTTACCCCAGCACATCAGAAACATCGGATCCTACATTTGAATCAAATGTAGAATGCCCCCAGAAAATTGTCAAGAATCACACAGATTTCAAAAAGTACATGTATGTAGACTCCAGTGTGATGGCCCCACTTTTTCAGCTGCAGACAGATTGTCTGCTTCAGGAGTGTTACAGGGTAGACGTACAGAATATGGAGTTCTCTGAGAGCCAGTGTGATCTATTTATGCCACATATAGAACACAGAGCAACACTTACCTGTAAGAAATGTCAGACATTTTATGACACATATATTAAATTGACCCTTGCTCAGGCAAAGAAACCGACAGAAGAGACTCAGACACAGGGCCCGTCACAGCTGTGGCATGATGCAAGAAAGTTGTGGCTGACTGCCAGCACAGCAAAAGAAGTTCCAAAATGGATTACAACAAATCCACAAAAATTCTTGAATAAACACCTTCATCCCACCTTTGCAGGAAATACAGCAATGAAATATGGAAAAGAAAATGAAGAGAAAGTCATTCAAATCATGGAAGATCACAGGCACGCTGTGGAGAGGAAAGGCTTTGTGCTGTGTCCTGAACATCCCTGGTTTGGTGCCAGTCCAGATGGAATTTTGTACTTGATGCAGCTTCTTGAGATCAAGTGTCCAGTGAAGAATGCTGCATCACTTGAAGAGTTTCTTGGTCGGCCAAATGGAGACGTCAAGCGTTTGAGGGGAGCTATCTCATCTTTCCCAATGGTCAAGGTGGATACTATCTCCAGGTGAGTAAAATATTTTTAATCTTCAAGTGTATCTCATACATACAAGTCTTAGAAATGTATTTTTTATGTGTTCTTGCAGATCCAGCTGACAATGATGTGCCTGGGAATGCAATGCTGTAAGCTGGTCATCTGGACATCAACTGAGCACCTGGAGCTGGACGTTCTGCTTGACAAAGACTTTGCAGATGCACAGATGAAACACCTCCAGAGTTTTTATTTTTCACAAGTTGCCAAGATTAGTCGATGATTTCGTTGAAAATAATTTGAACCTGTGCTCAAAATATGTGAATGTTTTGAAAACACAGTAAGTGTTAATAACCGTCACAAATTTCCACCTTTATTTGCACACAGATTTATTTGGACAGAGGGCATGTTATGGGACAGATAAGTAATGCACAGTTGCTTTAAGTGTTACTGAACCCATACCTAAATATAGTTTCATGTTTTAGTGTTATTAACAGGTCAGAAATATGTTAATGAACAGGGAGTAAACTGTCAAACTTTGACTGAACAAGTGCAACGTGAATGACAAACAGCAACTGATCTAATCTAAATTTAAGTTTTTCTGATCTTACACAATAAATTAATTAATTAAATAAATAAATAAGAATTTATCAGCAAGTAGTGGCAGACAGATATGAATGAAAAATGTGGAACCATGGAATCTGACAGTTGGTGTTGTCATCTTTAGCTTGCAATAAGTTTGCTTCTCAAATTCACAAGCCCAGCGCAGATCTTCAATATTTTTTCCATTTTAAACACCAAGTTAATTGGCACAGTTTGTGAGAGAATCTTGTACACCTTCAACCGCCTTATTGCCCATTCAACATGAATTCAAGCATGAGCAATGCGCTGGGCGCGTGTCACCTCCTCATTCGTCAGATGGCATCCTTTGCCTGTGAATGCAGCAAGGATTAAGTTCACTCTCCGCTCCTCCAGCAGGCCCCTGATGATGAAGCCGCAGTCAGCTATCACCTCATTTCCAGCATGCAAATAGTCCAGAAATCCTGAGTTCTGTGAAATGTACCTGTCACTGCATCTGCCGCCATAAGTATCAGTAATGAGCATTATAAGTCCTGAGGGAGAACCTGCTACCAAGTATTTCAGTGTTGTTTGCACAATAGTGACTGGATGATGAACCTCTGTTCAGATTTCCAGCTTTTTGTAAGACAGTTTCAGTGCAGTCAATAACATAGGTTGTGTTTGGAAAATGTTCTTTAAAAGCTTGTGGCAACATTGCTTTGATTGTGTCACGGGGCAACCACAAAATGAGATCCTTCATATGTTAAGACATGATGTCTATCCACGCTCCTACAATTTTGCTCACCTGACCCTGTGATGTTTTAAATCGTTCTGCCAAATCAGCCATGACAAAGTTTTGTCGTAATTTCATTAATGTCAAAAGAATTTGGTCTACACTAGGCATTGTTGATGAAATGTGTGCAAAGGGTTCCAAGCAGGATACAAGGGTGTGAAACACGACAAGCGAAACCCTTGCATACAAGAGGGAGTCTCCATCCGTCTCTAAAACACTATTTGTGATAGGATGTGAGCTTGGGGGAGCAGTAGGCAGCACACAGGTAAGGGAGGGTTCTATAGAATACAGACATGGACAAAATTGTTGGTACCCCTCTGTTAATGAAAGAAAAGCCCACAAAGGTCACAGAAATAACTTGAATGTGACAAAAGTGGTAATAAATACAAATTCTATGAAAATTAACCAATGAAAATCAGACAATGCTTTTGAATTGTGGTTCAACAGAATTGTTTTAAAAAACAAACTCATGAAACAGGCCTGGACAAAAATGATGGTACCCTTAACTTAATATTTTGTTGCACAACCTTTTGAGGCAATCACTGCAATCAAACGATTTCTGTAACTGTCAATGAGACTTCTGCACCTCTCAGCAGGTATTTTGGCCCACTCCTCAAGAGCAAACTGCTCCAGTTGTCTCAGGTTTGAAGGGTGCCTTCTCCAGACGGCATGTTTCAGCTCCTTCCACAGATGTTCAATAGGATTTAGATCAGGGCTCTTAGAAGGCCACTTTAGAATAGTCCAATGTTTGGCTCTTAGCCATTCTTGGGTGTTTTTAGCTGTGTGTTTTGGGTCATTATCCTGTTGCAAGACCCATGACCTGCGACTGAGACCAAACTGTCTGACACTGGGCAGCACATTTCTCTCTAGAATACCTTGATAGTCTTGAGGTTTCATTGTACCCTGCACAGATTCAAGACACCCTGTGCCAGATGCAGCAAAGCAGCCCCACAACATAACAGAACCTCCTCCATGTTTCACAGTAGGGACAGTGTTCTTTTCCTGGTATGCTTCATTTTTGCATCTGTGAACATAGAGCTGATGTGCCTTGCCAAAAAGTTCCAGTTTTGTCTCGTCTGTCCATAGGACATTCTCCCAGAAGCTTTGTGGCTTGTCAACATGCAGTATGGCAAATTCCAGTCTGGCTTTTTTATGATTTGTTTTCAACAGTGGTGTCCTCCTTGGTCGTCTCCCACGAAGTCCACTTTGGCTCAAGCAAAGATGGATGGTGCGATCTGACACTGATGTACCTTGACCTTGGAGTTCACCATGAATGTGTTTAGAGGTTGTTCTGGGCTCTTTTGTTACCATTTGTATTATCCGTCTCCTCCTGCGGCCACATCCAGGGAGGTTGGCTACAGTCCCGTGGATCTTAAATTTCTGAATAATATGTGCATGTGTAATAGTTTTGAATGCAAAAGACGCAATAGACTTACACAATGGTCCCCTCCGGTATACAACTAGGAAAATATTGGTCGCTATGGAGGGTGAGAATATGTATGGGTACATAATCATACCATGTAGGATAACTAAGTAGATGGTTGTGCTGTTTCATTCCATCTAGCTACAATGTTCCGCACTGTGTGTGTTTATATATTTACATATTTATTCCATCTAGCTACAATGCTCCGCACTGTGTGTGTTTATATATATATTTATATATTTAATCTATCTAGCAACAATGCTCCACACTGTGTGTGTTTCTATATTTACATATTTATTCCATCTAGCTACAATGCTCCGCACTGTGTGTTTATATATTCATATATCTATTCCATCTAGCTACAGTGCTCCGCACTGTGTGTTTATATATTCACATATTCATTCCATCCAGCTACAATGCTCCACACTGTGTTTATATATTTATATATCTATCCCATCTAGCTACAATGCTCCACACTGTGTGTCTATATATATATATATATTTATATTTATATGTACATATGTATACTTGCTGCTCTTGTTTTTTCTCTTGCCTTCTGATTGTTGCTCTGAGTGTTGCTATCCCTGTGCTGTTGCAATCCTGGAATTTCCCCATTGTGGGACTAATAAAGGCTTATCTTATCTTATCAACTGTAGTCACAGGAACATCAAGCTGCTTGGAGATGGTCTTATAGCCTTTACCTTTAACATGCTTGTCTATAATTTTCTTTTTAATCTCCTGAGACAACTCTCTCCTTTGCTTCCTCTGGTCCATGTTTAGTGTGGTACACACCATGTCAACAAACTGCACAGTGACTACTTGTCACCCTTTAAATAGGCCGACTGACTGATTACAAGTTTGTAGACACCTGTGATGTTAATTAGAGGACACATCTTGGTTGAACATGTCCCTATGGTCACATTATTTTCAATCTTTTCTAGGGGTACCATCATTTTTGTCCAGGTCTGTTTCATGAGTTTGTTTGTTGTTGTTTTTTTAAATAATTCTGTTGAACCACAATTCAAAAGCATTGTCTGATTTTCATTGGTTAATTTTCATAGAATTTTTATTTATTACCACTTTTGTCAGATTCAAGTTATTTCCGTGACCATTGTGGGTTTTTCTTTCATTAACAGAGGGGTACCAACAATTTTGTCCTCGTCTGTAGGTGTGGTCCTCCGGTCCTGGATCTGACCACTGTGTTTGAGCATCGCATGATGGTTGTGGTGCTGGGTGGGGTTCCTCTTCTTGCTGGTGTAGCTCATGGAATTCACCTGAGGGTCCCAAAAGCACAGTTGTTATGAGCTTCAATGTACTTTCAGATATGTCTAAATTTATTAACTAATGCTGTTAGCAAATTTTAATAAATTTTGTTTTTGCTCATACAGAACTATTCTGATAATTGCTCAAGATCTGATTGATCTATGCTTTGTGATAATTTAAAACTTAAAGCATGCTGAAGCAGAAAATATGTCCATATCCTTGCACTGCAATATACAGATCTGGAAAAAAAAATAACAGACCAATGCAAGGTTATCACTTTGTTTGGATTTACTATGTATACATATGTCTTTGAGTAAAATGAACAATTTTGTTTTATTCTCTAACCTACTGAAAACAACTCACCCAAATTCCAAATCAAAATATCGACATTTAGAGAATTTATTTACAGAAAATGACAACTGGCCAAAACAACAAAAAAGAGGTTACTTTTTGATGTGCTTTTAGATTAAATAATGCAAAGAAAACAAGTTCATGTTCGTTCTTAAACACTACAATACTTAAGTATATCTTAGGAAGAACTGAAATCTGTATTTGTGGAATAACTGATTTTATTTTATTTTTTTTTTTTTCACAGCTTTCAGGCATCTTACATGATCTTAGATCAGTGTTTTTCAACCAGGATGCCCTGGTACATTCAGCTTCCCATAGAACCCATGCACAATGATGACAAATTATTTGCAACTTTTTGGACCAATTAACAAGTGAAATTAGATAATTTCCCCACAGAAACCTGAACACACCAGGGCACCCTGGTTGAAAAACACTGTCTTAGAAGATCACCTAATCAGTACCTCAAAGTAGATTGAGGTGTCCTTGTGTTGGAATTCAACAGATACTCAAATTGAATGGGTGACAATTTAGGAAAGATTTTGCAGTGGTCTCTTATTTTTTTCCTCAGAGCAGCAGAGCAGCTGATAAACTGATGAAATTATGTAATAATGCCTCATCAAGCTTTCATATTTTTAACACATTCTATGAGCTCAGGTTTTTGTTTTGCAGCTCTTATTGCCATTAACAATTTAATTTGAAAGACATGACAGATTAAACTGCAAATACAAAAATATTTGACAGTATTTGTCACACAAAAACAATTTGATCTTTCCCACACCGTTCAACCTCGTTAAGTTTTTGGAAGCAAAGTGGTACGGAGTACTTAGCTTCATGCCATCTTGAACTTGACAATATAGATTTAAATGTCCAACAACGTCAGATTTGTGACAACTGCAAGTGACAAGATTCATACAAGTGCAAATGTACCTGTTGCTCTTGTGTCAAACTCGTTGATCTGCTTGAGAATCCAACGTCTCTTTTCTGGAGGTCTGTTGTAGCCCAACCACAGAGTTGGGTGCGGGTTAGTCTCCGTTGGCTTTTTGTCAACAAAATGAAAAGAGCAGACATACAGAGTTTTTGGTGGCCTCTTCATGTTAAGGTTTTTCAGCCACAGCCTTCTGTGCTCCTCATCAACGGGAAGACAATGGAAACTGTACCACCGATCACACACACAATCCTTTTTTTGTCTTTAGTGTGTGCTCTTCACATTGTTGTTGTTGCCACAAATTTAGCTTAGCTTGGTTATGAGGGCAAACACCTACAGCACAACAAGTACCAGAGTTTCGCAAAGACATTCTAAAATACAAAACATGTACAAAAATTCACTGCCAGTTGATTACAAAACCATATGTGGGCTCCATATTCAATTGAAGTCGAAAAAAACACTACGCAAATCAGCTCATTAATTCACCACTGCTGACTGATTTAGCACTACTTCAGCCTTAACTGGAAGCTCCGCCCATAATCCTTCCTACAGTGGCACCCCTAGGAATAAGGTGGATAGTATAATTTTTTTTAAGCATTAAATCTTTAGTAGTATGTTTTTCTAGTCAAATCTGTCATTTTTCACTTCCTTGTTTTGTCCAGGGAACACTGTGGTGATTGATAGGTCGTAATGCCGCGTATTGTCCAGTCAGCATGGCCGTGATGCAGCGTATTAGCTAATGAGCATGGAGTCAATCCGAAACCCCGCCCACAGTTCTTGAAGCGAGAGGATGAAGACATAAAGCGGTCACATAGCGGTGGCTATACTTTTATTGATAAAAATTACATATTTTCACTGAGTGACTCCATATTCGGGGATGCACACTCTCGTAGCTTTAGCAAAGCACATTTAAAATCTTAGGTCATTGTGACAAATGGTTTGAGAGATATCTGAGAAAAACACACACACACACACACACAGATGTTCCTTGAATTTATAGATACAGTGGGGAAAAAAGTATTTAGTCAGCCACCAGTTGTGCAAGTTCTCCCACTTAAAAGATGAGAGAGGTCTCCAATTTTCATCATAGGTATACCTCAACTATGAGAGACAAAATGAGAAAAAAAAATCCAGAAAATCACATTGAAGGATTTTTAATGAATTAATTGGTAAATTCCTTGGTAAACTAAGTATTTGGTCACTACAAACAAGCAAGATTTCTGGCTCTCACAGACCTGTAACTTCTTCTTTAAGAGGCTCCTCTGTCCGCCACTCGTTACCTGTATTAATGGCACCTGTTTGAACTCATTATCAGTATAAAAGGCACCTGTCCACAACCTCAAACAGTCAGACTCCAAACTCCACTATGGCCAAGACCAAAGAGCTGTCAAAGGACACCAGAAACAAAATTGTAGACCTGCACCAGGCTGGGAAGACTGAATCTGCAATAGGTAAGCAGCTTGGTGTGAAGAAATCAACTGTGGGAGCAATTATTAGAAAATGGAAGACATACAAGACCACTGATAATTTCCCTCAATCTGGGACTCCACGCAAGATCTCACCCCGTGAGGTCAAAATGATCATGAGAACGGTGAGCAAAAATCCCAGAACCACACGGGGGGACCTAGTGAATGACCTGCAGAGAGCTGGGACCAAAGTAACAAAGGCTACATCAGTAACACACTACGCCGCCAGGGACTCAAATCCTGCAGTGCCAGACGTGTCCCCCTGCTTAAGCCAGTACATATCCAGGCCCGTCTGAAGTTTGCTAGAGAGCATTTGGATGATCCAGAAGAGGATTGGGAGAATGTCATATGGTCAGATGAAACCAAAATAGAACTTTTTGGTAAAAACTCAACTTGTCGTGTTTGGAGGAGAAAGAACACCATACCTACTGTGAAGCATGGGGGTGAAAACATCATACTTTGGGGCTGTTTTTCTGCAAAGGGACCAGGACGACTGATCCGTGTAAAGGAAAGAATGAATGGGGCCATGTATCGTGAGATTTTGAGTGAAAACCTCTTTCCATCAGCAAGGGCATTGAAAATGAAACATGGCTGGATCTTTCAGCATGACAATGATCCCAAACACACTGCCCGGGCAACGAAGGAGTGGCTTCGTAAGAAGCATTTCAAGGTCCTGGAGTGGCCTAGCCAGTCTCCAGATCTCAACCCCATAGAAAATCTTTGGAGGGAGTTGAAAGTCCGTGTTGCCCAGTGACAGCCCCAAAACATCACTGCTCTAGAGGAGATCTGCGTGGAGGAATGGGCCAAAATACCAGCAACAGTGTGTGAAAACCTTGTGAAGACTTACAGAAAACGTTTGACCTCTGTCATTGCCAACAAAGGGTATATAACAAAGTATTGAGATGAACTTTTGTTATTGACCAAATACTTATTTTACCAAGGAATTTACCAATTAATTAATTAAAAATCCTTCAATGTGATTTTCTGGATTTTTTTTCCCTCATTTTGTCTCTCATAGTTGAGGTATACCTATGATGAAAATTAGAGACCTCCCTCATCTTTTAAGTGGGAGAACTTGCACAATTGGTAGCTGACTAAATACTTTTTTTCTCCACTGTAGATAAAACATCTGCTTTAGTTGCTGTCAACATTTGTATTAAAAGCTGTATTGGTACTGCTGAGATTGCTAATGTCACTGCTGTTTGGACAACTATCAGCTGGGGAAACAGGCTATAACAGTATAATAGTAAAAGACATAGAGGGCTGTATTATGACATTCTATTCACTAGTCAGTTGTCAAGTGAACATTGCACATTTGTGGGTGTGGCCCATTTCGCTTTTTGTTTTTTTTATTACAGGTGTTGGGAAAGCGGTCTGTGTACTGGCAAGAAGCACTAAGAGGCTGGTCTAATTATTACCTCCACCAAGGAGGTAATGCAGTGGGGGGTGGTTTGTCTGTCTGTTTGTTATAATAATAATGGTTTGCATTTATATAGCGCCTTTCAGGAAACCCAAAGCACTTTACAATGAAAATCCATTATTCATTCACTCCACAGACAGACAATGGTAGCGGTAAGCTACTACTGTAGCCACAGCTGCCCTGGGGCAGACTGATGGAAACGTAGCTGCTAATCCACACCAACGGCCTCTCTGACCACTACTGAACATTTATACACATCCATACCCAGTGTCATGGACACTGGAGGCAAGGTGGGTAAAGTGTCTTGTGCAGGGACACAACGGCAGGATGGCTGGGGAGAGCAGGATTCAGACCACCAACACTTTGGTTATTGGACAACCCACTCTACCTCCTGAGCCACTGCCACCCACATTTCCCTCCTCCGTTCCATTTTTGCTGAGCACCAAGCTGGATGGCAGGAAGTTCCACTTTTACATGGTCTTTGGCATGACCAGGCCGGGACTTGGACCCTGATCTCCCAGTTGTGGGGCGGATACTCTACCTCTAATCTACCACTCCGGTGGCCTAGGGCTATTCCTGTTTATTAGCAGGATTCCGCAAAAACTACTGTATGGATTTTGAAGAAATTTTTACCAGAGGTAGCCCTTTGGCAAAGGATAAACCCATTAAATTTTGGTGATGATCTGTGAGTGCATACCTCCACCAAGGACCTTGTTTGTATTTGTGCAGCAGGATTACACAAAAACTACTGGATGGATTTGGATGATTTTTTTTTTTTTTCCCCAGAGATGGTCCTTGGGCTAGAGAGGAACCCATTACGCTTTGGTGATGATCCTGGAAGGCATACCTCCACCAAGGCTCTTATCTTTTCACAGTGTGTTAGAGAGAATCCTCCAAAACTACTGGATAGACACATGAACCCATGTGTAAGCCCAGCCCCTGACCAATAGTGATCTGTGTGGAATTTGCATGTTCTCCCCGTGTCTGCATGGGTTTACTCCGGGAGTTCTCCGGTTTCCTCCCATAGGCCAAAAACATGCAGGTTAGGTTAACTGGAGACTCTAAAAGTGGCCCTAGGTGTTAATGTGTGTGTGAATGGTAAAAGGATAGTGCCGTACCGTGGCTGCTTCATCCATCCAGGTGGATGCCCTCAATTTCCCCTCTGGGGATCAATAAAGTATACAAAATAAAAAAAAAAAAAAAAAAAAAAAAACATTACATTTTGGAGGTGATCCATCAGGGACGGAAGGAACCTTGGTAGAGGTATGCACTCTCTGAGTGTTTTTCTAGTTCAGAGGTGTGTTTTGGATAATTCAATCCAAAGTGCTTCTGCCCATCCCTTTAATGCACAGAGACGCATTATGTAAAGTGAACTGTGATCATGATGGCTTGTTCAAGACAGGTTTTGCGCTGGCTAAAGGGTGTGTGCACGAACAAAAATGCATGTGATAGTAACGTTGCTTTACATTAAGCAGGCATTAATCACAGTTGATGCCCAGTTAGCTATTTTAGCCAGGACAAATGGGGAAGAGATGATGTTGGGCTGAACAATGGAGCTGAAGGGTTTAACATAATGCACACAGCTGCAATACGCACACAAGAATGGATTTGAAGCCTCAGAAAAAGAGGATGATGCCGGTTCAAATTTTCGTGAACTTGCACTTTTTTTTTTCTCTCTGTGCAGTGAAAAACTCTGCTGTTTCATCAAATTAGCTGGAATAGTCTATACTACAGGGTGACGGTGGAGAGGTTGTATTTAATAGTCCTTGCATAATTACATCTAACAGAAAAACAGCAGCTGAGTGTGCATTTTTTTATTATCCTGGACAGGACACGACCGGACAAAAGATCGATTGAGGAGATGACGAAGGGGACACAGACATTAAAGATATGTGGACAACATAATACTTTGTTACCCTCTCTCTCTTCTGCTCAGAGGAGAGAGAGACAGTAAACACTGGCTGGTGAGGGCACCAAAACACTGGTCTGTCCAGACCCAATCAGAGACCGCACCAGCTGAGGCAGATGTAGTCACACCTTCTGTATTTCTGTTACAGTGAAAAGTGAAACATGGCACACTCCCTGTTCATTCATTCATTCATTCATTCATTCATTCATTCATTCCCTTAAAAATAAACACATTAATGCCAAATAAGTGTGTAATTAAAATGAAAATATGGATGGAATAAAAAAACATTATTATTAACTATACCATCATATTATCCTTAAAATGATGGTTCATTAGATTATAATTGTTCCAACTCTGTCCATTAAAATAGCTTAAAATGTTTCCTAAAGAGCTCTTGTCAACAATTTCAAAACACACCATTGAAATTGCATTAAACAATATGCTTGTGACGAGAGGCCTCCTTTTTCCTGATCAAAAGTGCATTGTCATAAAATGAACCAAAATACCAATGTGCCACTGCACACTGCTACACCTCTTTGAAATGAGCCTCCGCCTCCCAGCGCAATGCCAGTGTACTGTCTTCTGGTGATTAGATGGTGTGATGCAAAGCATGAAAAACAGACAATGTGCTGACATAAACTAACAAAAGCACTGCAGTAAGGCGAGAAGCACAGAGCAAAAGTCTACTGTTGACCATCAAAATATGTCCCAGGGACTTGTGATTGGCCTTAAAAACCTTGACCCAATCAGAGCAGGGGCTCTTAAATATTAATGAGCAGGTTGAAAAATGTGTCAGAGCTGTCAAACCTGACGTTTTCATTACACACATTCATGTCCTTGAGAAAAATTAAAAACTTAAAATTAATCTCTGAAGGTGCATGTGTGACAATTTTTCAAACATTTTTCACAAATGTACAATGACAACACCAACTCCAGAGAAAGCTTCAAATTTAAAAGGACTATCAATAAATTTACAAGGAAAAATATATAACTAGAAAAGTTGAAAATATGTGAAAAGCAACGCAAATTTAAAGGGAAAAAATTTCTAGCTTCACATATGGAAAGTTACTGAAAAACTAAAATTCACAAAATGTGCCTGAAGAAACGCATGAATTGAAATGGAATAAAAGATTGAAATTTAGAAGAAACAAAGTCCTAATTTATGTGTAAATATCACAAATTTACAAGAAATAAGTTAAAGGATTTTTTTTTTTTGAAGTACAAAAAAACCCCAAAACAGCAAGAAAAGGGAAAAAGTCACAAATTTGAGAGACATAAATAAAATTTGTGAGAAAAGTTATCAAAGAAAAGTTTTATTTCAATTTTAAAGCTCAAATATATTTTGTGGCTCCATGTAGGGTTTTTGATATCTGGATCATTTATATAAACTCACCTGTGATTCTTCACCTGGAAACAAGTTCACTTCTTCTATTTTTTTTCTTCTTCTATGTCTTCTTCTCTTCTATTTATTAACCAGGATGCCTACAGCTTCTTGGGTTTTGCTGAAATTTTCTGAATGATCAGGACACGTCAGCGTGACTCTGTGATTCTGTGGTTGTGCAGGAGTGAGCTGCTTCAGAGCTTTATAATCCACTAAGAAGATGAATGGGGACAAGCTAGTTATGTCACAGAGAGAAAGTAACATGGAGGATAAATAGGAGGGAAAAAAATAAAAACATGGAAGAAATAGGAGTGAAATGGAAGAAGAAAAAGTGAAGTAAACAGAAGAATAAAGCTTGTAAAAAAAAAACAGAGTGAAAGTAAGATGAAAGAATAAATTAAAGGAAGACAAAGGAGGAAAAAATTAATAAGAATGAAATGTAGAAAGCAAGAATAAGAAGAATCAGCCCTTAGCTATGCTTTAAATTTTAGTCACACCAGTAACGATTAGCACAAAAATGTGCTTTTTATAAGGTAGCTATAAAAAAAATTATACATTGTTAGATTCTGCTTTCACTGAGCTAATTGTTTTCACCTACATATGACCTAATTATTGCAATCAAATATTCATTAATTTTAATAATTAAAATTTTAACCCTTTAACCTCTTAATATTCTGATGTTCTGCTGGTGGGATGTTTCAAATTGTCTACTGCCACTCAGTGAAGAAAGAATTAGATTTTTTTTTGCCACGCTAAATTTAGGTATTTTTAGGAAAATTGTCTGGAATGCTAAGAGGTTAATTAATTTTGTGAAGTTTTTCATGTAAATTTGAGACTTCTTAGTCTATTTTAGCTTGTTTCCGTTTCTGTTTAATTTCTGTTTAATTTATTTTTTAGTTTGTTTTCAAATTCTTATGTATTTCTTTTGCAACTTGCTGTAATGCTTTAATGTTTTCTGCCCTCTCTGGGACTTCTAGTGTTAAGCGCTTTGAATTGTCTTGTACATGAAATGTGCTATACAAATAAACTTGCCTTGCCTCCTTTCAAATAAATCTGATACTTTTTTCATGCAAATTTGGGACTTTTTTCAATTAATTTTGTGATTTTTTTTTTCGTGTAAATTTAATACTTTTTTTAATTAATTTTGTGAAGTTTTTCATGTAAATTTGGAACTTTTTTCAAGTTTTTCCTGTAAATTTGGAACTTTTTCAAATAAATTTACAGCTTTTTTAACCTCTTAAAATTCTGGTGCTTCATATTTTCTGCTGCCACTCAGTGAAGAAAGAATTGATTTTCTTTGCTATGCTAAATGTAGACATTTTTAGGAAAACTGTCTGGAATACTAAGGGGTTAAATGCTATGTTTTGTCATGATGCTACTATGTTTTTAAATGAAAAAAAAAACAGGAAAAAATACATTCTTTTCAATATTCTATGTGCAAAGTAAAAAAATTTTGTGTTGAATTATTACAACCTTGTCAGAAACAACCTTTGGTAGGCAGGCAGGATGACTCCTTTAGGCAGGTACGACTTAGTTGGTAGAATATTTTTTTGAATACAAAATAAATGCAGCACAGGGGCTGTGACAACACAAAAGCCTAAACGGCTGAGAAAACTCACAAATGATGATAGATAGTTTTACTGGAGTGAAGAGGAAACTGAAGAGAAAAATCCTGTAATTATACCACAACCACACAAACTCCAACTGACATATATATAGGGGAGAGACAATTAAACTAACATAAGACAGCTGGGACTAATTAAGGTCAAATGAAAACACACGTGAGAGGCTGAAGGAATGGAAGGATGACGGGAGACTAGAAAACAATAACTGAACTAAGAAACTGAGGATAACCCAACAAACTAATGATAATAGAGTTGTGCAAAAATTTCAAAAATAACAGAAGGTGTGGACAATATGTCCAGCTCATAACAGTGCCCCCTCCTTAAGGTCGGACTCCAGATGCCCAAAAATAAAACAAAGAACACCCTAATTGGGCAGGAGGAGGGGGACAAAGGCATGGAGGGGTAAAACAACGACACAACAGAAAAATGTTCATCAGGTGGTCAGCCAAAGTCCCAAGACCACCAGCAGGTGGAGTATGGCACATCTGGTGGCCTACCAAAGTCCATGGACCACCAGACAGAAAAACAAGTGCACTGGGTGGTCTTCCCAAGTCCAAGGGCCACCAGACCTGGGAGCAAAGTGGGTCAGGAGGCTTACCCAAGTCCATGGGCTACCTGACGGATGAACACGGTGCGTTGGGCTGCCTGCCACAGTCCATAAGCCACCTGATGGAAGAACACGGTACTATAGAGGTGTAAAGCTCAGGAGCCTTTTGCACAGAGAACAGCAAACACAGAGGCTTTAAACTCATGAGATATTGATAGCTTGCTTGAGTGGGCAACCAGAGACTGGTGGAGAGGCCTCCAGCCTCCACGTGGGGCCAGGTAGCAACTCTCCACTCCACCGAGAATGATCCTTCCGCAGGTTCACCTATGGAAACCTTGTTATGACTTTTACTTCCTCAAGTTGGATTGCCTTCTTCAAGCTACTGGTGGGTGGGAGTATGGGTGGAACTAATTAGAATATTCATAGATCTGTGCATACTTAAGTAGGTGAAAGATGTGAAAACTCTTTCCAAACAATTCTAACGCAAATAAATTTTTTTTTGTGTGTGTATAAAAAGCCACAATACAATGGTTTTTGAGGTGGTTTTAGCGCCGCCAGAGTGCATTTTTAAATTTGCAACTTATCAAATTTATCTTTAAAAAGTTGTAAGTTAATTAAAAGGTGCAAATTTACAAAAAAAAGATATATATTGTATATGTACCTGTAAATGATATTTATTAGGGAAGCCCTAATAGGACATACATTCATACTATTTGGTTATAACAAATAGTACAGGAAATCTTTCCTGCCACATGCCATTTCACTGTACAATAACTCACTTTAATGTTGAACCTTAGTCATAACAATGCAGCCATACTGCACCTTACAGTCTAATTGGTACCTCATATTTCACCCTGTGCCCAATAGTGCTGCATTGTAGAGCTAGTATGATCCATTTTTCTATACGGGTCATCATCTATGACATAATGGCTGGCCCAGGGAACAGACACGGACTCAGAAATGGATTTAGTTATCTTTATTTAAACCTAATGTTAGTGTGTGCGTGCGTGAGTGTGCTGTGTAGTGTGTGTGAATGCTGGCTGGAGACTCTGAGAAGCTGGGAGGGAGCAGAGCGCCATGCAGCCTGGCAACCTTGTTGCAGGGAGATGGTGGTCGCCTGTTGTCCAGGGAGACAGCGCCCTCGGTCCCAATCTCGCGGCTGCTGCTGTGATGATGGTGAGGAGAGGATGGAGTCCGCCGCCGCGGGATTCCGCCTGTGCACAGGGGAGCAGTGGAAGGACAGGTGAGTAGAGGTTGGCTTACTTGTAATGGTGGAGAGATCCTCTGGGAGTTGATGCCGAGATGGCGAGGCTGAGCGTAGAGTCAGGGATGACGTAGGAAGACAGGAGACATGCTTCATAGCCTGGTAGACAGACGGCTCAGTGCAGGCCAGCGGGCTGAGTGGGTTTAAGTAGGCCTGCCCTTACGAGAAGCAGGTGTGCACCCAGCTGAGGATGATCGCGGCTGAGAGCAAGTCATCACAGTACTCCCCCCCCCCCGAGGGGTGCCTCCTGGCACCAGCCTACCTGGGTACATCCGGTGGAAGTCCCTGATGAGCTGTTTGTCCAACACGGAGGATGGATGCACCCAGGAGCGCCACTCCGGGCCATACCCCTCCCAGTCCACCAGGTACTGCAGGCCACGACCCCAGCGTCGGACGTCCAGCATGGAGGTGACCCTCCACGCTGGGTCACCATCGATCACCATTGGCGGAGGTGGAGACCTGGGAGGAGGACAGAGAGGGCTAGAGAAAAAAGGCTTAACCTGGGACACATGGAAGGTGGGACAGATGCGGAGGGAGGGAGGGAGAGACAGGCGCACAGCCACAGAGTTAATGATCCGGGTGATGGGGAAAGGACCAATAAACCGCTCCGACAATTTCCTTCTTTCACCCTTGAGGTTAATGTGCTTAGTAGAGAGCCAAGCCTGCTGACCCACCTGATAAACTGGAGCCGGCCTCCTGCAGCGATTAGCAACCTTGGTGTTACGCTCCACCATGCGCTGGAGAGCTGTCCAAACCAACCTCCAAACCCACCAACAATGCTTCAAGTGGGCCCGGACCAAAGGCACAGCGATGTCTCCCTCCCCCTCGGGAAAGAGCGGAGGATTGTAGCCCAGGGAGGCCTCGAATGGAGATATGCCAGTCGCTGATGACACTGTGGAATTATGAGCATACTCGATCCACGGAAGCTAGGAACTCCATGAGGATGGATGAGACGAAGCGACACACTGCAGTGCGGCCTCCAGCTCCTGGTTAGCCCTCTCACACTGACCATTGCTTTGAGGGTGATAGCCGGAGGACAGGCTCACTGTGGCTCCCAGGGCATTACAGAAGGACTTCCAGACTTGCGACACGAACTGCGGCCCCCGATCAGAGACGATGTCCAACGGTATCCCATGGAGCCTGACGACGTGCCGCACCAGCAGATCTGCCATTTCCTTTGCTGTGAGGAGTCCCGGTAGGGGGATGAAGTGGGCTGCCTTCGAGAAGCGATCCACTACTGTAAGCACGACGGTGTGACGATCAGACGAGGGGAGGCCGGTCACGAAGTCCATGGTGATGTGCGACCAAGGTCTGCCAGGAACCGGGAGAGGGTGAAGTAGCCCCGCCGGAGGAGAGGAGGGTGTCTTGCCAGTGGCGCACTGAGGGCAGTGGCGGATGTAATTGGCGACGTCCCTCTGCAGCGACAGCCACCAAAACGACCTCTGGAGGACCTCAATCGTGCGGGAAACCCCCGGATGACAAGCCAGTTTGGAAGAGTGACCCCAAAGGATTACCTCGCCCCGAACAGCCGAAGGAATGAACCATTTGCCCTCTGGCCCACCGCCTGGGTCCGGTTCTGCCTCCTGCACCTTCAGGACCCTCTCCTTGATCTCCCATGAGAGGGCACCCATGACACACAAAGGTGGGAGGATGGGAAGGACGGGAGCCTCCTCTGTGCCTGGGGAGAACTGTCTGGACAGCGCATCCAGCTTGGTATTCTTAGACCCAGGGCAGTAGGTGATGGTAAAGTTGAAGCGGCCAAAGAACAAAGACCAGCGGGCCTGGTGGGCGTTCAGATGCTTGGCCGTCCTGAGGTACTCCAGATTTTTATGATCAGTCCATACAATGAATGGTTGGGCGGCCCCCTCCAGCCAGTGGTGCCATTCCTCCAGCGTGAGCTTCACCGCCAGGAGCTCCCTGTCCCCGATGTCATAATTCCTCTCAGCTGGAGACAAACGGTGGGAGAAGAAAGCGCAGGGCCAGACTTCCCCATTCACCGGGGAACGTTGAGACAACATGGCCCTCACCCCGGAATCAGAGGCATCTACCTCCACCAAACACTGTAGCGCAGGGTCCACCTAGGTCAGGATGGGAGAGGACGAGAACCAGTTCTTGAGGTGGGTGAACGCAGCCGCAGCCTCCTCCGTCCAACGAAAGGGCGTCTTCGGGGAGGTAAGACGGGTGAGAGGGAGAGCAATGACACTGTACTTATTAATGAAACGCCGGTAAAAGTTGGCAAACCCAAGGAACTGCTGCAACTGCTTCCTGGAGGAGGGAGTAGGCCAGTCCACCACAGCCTTCACCTTGTCGGGGTCCATGATGATTTGGTTGTGAGCGACGATAAAGCCGACAAATGACGTCTTGGCAGTGTGAAACTCGCACTTCTCAGCTTTGACATAAAGCTGGTTCTCCAGGAGACGCTGCAGGACCCGCCTCACGTGGACGCAGTGCTCATCCAGGGATCGAGAGAAGATTAAGATGTCGTCCAAGTACACAAAGACAAAAGACCCCAGGAAGTCGCGGAGGACATCGTTGATGAGCCTCTGGAAGACGGCCGGAGTGTTGGTCAGCCCAAACGGCATCACCAGGTATTCAAAGTGGCCGCTTGGGGTCCGGAAACCAGTCTTCCACTCATCCCCCTCCCTGATGCACACCAGATGGTATGCATTACGGAGGTCCAGCTTGGTGAAGATTGAGGCCCCCTGGAGAGAATCGAAGACCGTATCCATCAAAGGCAGTGTGTATTTATCCTTGATGGTGATGTCGTTGAGAGCACGGAAGTCAATGCATGGCCTCAGGGACCCATCTTTCTTCCCAACGAAGAAGAACCCGGCCCCCACCGCCGAAGATGAAGGGCGAATGATGCCAGAGCTGAGGGAATCTTTAATGTAAGCCTCCATGGCCTCCCGCTCAGGTGCTGACAGGCTGTACAGGCCTGCTTGAAGGCAGTGAAGCCCCAGCCCGGAGATTAATGGCACAGTCATAGGGCCGGTGGGGGGGAAGCGACAACGCCTTGGCCTTATTAACACCGCCCCTAGATCATGGTACTCGGGGGGCACCCTGGACAGATCAGGAGGAGGCGAGGCCGGCAAAACCAGCGGCGTAGACGGGGCACATGCAGTGGACTGGAGACAAGTGCTGAGGCAGAAGGAACTCCAGGACACCACACTTCCTGTTCTCCAGTCAAAGGATGGGTTGTGGAGTCGAAGCCATGGATAGCCCAAGATGACTGGGGAAGAGGCAACCGGCAGGACAAACAGGCTGAGATCCTCACGATGGTTGCCAGAGACGATCACTGAGACCAGGGCCGTTTGTTCAGTCACAACAGCCAGGGGAGCCTTAGACAGAGCAATGAGCTGAAGGGGGGCCTTTAAAGGACGGCAGGGAAGCCCCAAGCGGGTTGCCAGTTCCCCCGATATGAAGCTGTGCTCCGCCCCCGAGTCAGCCAGGGCGTGAGAGCAGTAATCAGTTCTGTTATGTGTAAACCTTATAGGTAATGTGCATTTGGTGAGGGGATTTGGCCGATGATGGTCCGTGAGTCCCCCTACTGCGACGCACGAACCTCCCCTTTTGGCTGAACGGGACAGCTTTCTAAATCGTGGTCCTCCTCCCCACAATACATGCATAACCCCAGCTCCCTATGGTGCTGTTTCTCTGCGTGGGAGAGTTTGGTCCGCCCTATTACCATGGACTCCTGTGACCTAGCAGACTCACTGGGAGGTAGGGCTAGTAGCGGGGCTTGGGAAGAGCGCATGGTCTGGACGCTCGAGCGACCGGACGCCTTCCGTTCAGCTGCCCACTCCCTAAGCCTATTGTCTAAGCTGATGGCCAAGGAGATTAATGAGGAGAACTTATCTGGTTTATCTAGCCGGGCCAACTCATCCCGTAGACTGGGGTTTAAGCTCCTTATGAAAATGCTACATAGCGAAGCATCCTCCCACCCAACCTCGGCGGCCACCACCCGGAAATCAACAGCATAGTCAGCCGCGGGCCTACCCCCCTGCCAAAGGTTTAACAACCAGGTGGTGAGCACATCGTCCCAGTCGGAATGGTCGAATACTTCGCTGAACTCGTCCATGAACTGGCTATATGTTAAGCTAGCATAGCTGGCCCTCACCATAACTGCGTATGAATGAATGAATCTTTATTTCAGATAGATTAAAAGTAAAGATTAAAAAAAAAAAACAGAACAATATAACAAAGGGGGAAAAAAACCCAACAAGGTCAAATCAAACAATAACTCCTCTGATTATATAGTTTAACATAAGTTTTCTGAAATGGGTGATGGCTGAAGCCACAGCTTATATTGCCCACCAATATTCCATCCAAGAATCCAAAAGAAAAACAAGACAAGAGCGATTACAATTCAGAACAAAGCTAAGACAAAACGTGACAAAAAAAACTAAGCAACAACACAACACAGACTGGATATGACAATCCTTATGTGATTTTACATGTCATCTTGTATATATGTTTGGAGTATTTCTTCCTTTAGTTTTTGTTTAAATTGGCCAAGCATTGTACATGATTTTAATTCAGGTCCAAAAGTGTTCCACAATCTGACTCCTTGCACTGAAATACAGTGTTGCTTGGTGGTAGTTCTCACTGAGGGTTTTTGAAATATACATGTTCCTCTGAAATGATATTGTTTCCCCCTTATTTGGAACAACTTTTGCATATTTGCGGGCAGTGATAGATTCTTTACTTTAAACATAATTACTGCAGTTTAAAAGTCAACCAGATCTTTCAACTTGAGAGCTTTTAATTTAAGGAAAAGTGGGTTTGTTGGTTCCCTGTAAGCAGCTTTGTTTATTATTCTAATAGCTCTCTTCTGAAGCATAAAGACTGGATATATGTTTGTTTTATATGTATTACCCCATACTTCAGTACAATATGTCATGTATGGGAGTATTAATGAATGATACAAAGTATATAATGTGGGTTGATTCAGCAAATATTTCACTCTGTGTAGTATTGCAATTGATTTAGATATTTTACCTTTAATATAATTAATATGTGACTTCCAGCACAGTTTATAATCAATTATTACTCCAAGAAATTTAGTTTCAGATACCCTTTCAATCTCTACACCATTTACACTAAGTTTAGATATTAAGTTGTTGTGATGGTTATTAAAACTATAAATTTTGTCTTACTTAAATTGAGCGTTAATTTGTTTGAATCAAACCACAGTTTAAGCTTTCCTAATTCCGTTCCGAGTGCATCCAAAAGTTGTTCCAAATTGCTTCCACTGCATAATAAATTAGTATCATCGGCAAACAATATTAAATCCATTTTTTCCGAGACTTTACATATATCATTTATATACATATTGAATAACAGTGGCCCCAAAACTGAACCCTGTGGGACTCCACAAGTAACCTTCAGTAACTGTGAGTTTTTGTTACAAACACATACATACTGATATCTATTCTTTAAGTAACTACGTAACCAGGACAGTGCTACCCCCCTAATACCACAATTTTGTAGTTTCTTTAATAATAAATTATGATCCACTGTATCAAATGCTTTTTTAAGATCCAGGAATACCCCAACTGAATACTCTTTATTTTCAATGGCAGTTGATATTTTTTCTATAAATTCCATTAGAGCAAATGCAGTTGTCCTCTTGTGTCTGAACCCATATTGCTGCTCACACAATAACTTATTCTTCATTATGAAGTTGCCAATTCTCACACAGAATATTTTTGCAAGTATCTTGGAAAATTGTGGCAATAATGAAATTGGTCTATAGTTTGAAAATTCCCCTCTGTCACCCGTCTTGTATATCGGAATTACTTTAGCTATTTTCATTGCATTGGGAAATATACCTGTTTGGAGAGACAGGTTACAAATATACGTCAGTGGTTTCACTAAGCATTCAATAATAGTTTTGACTAAGAGCATGTCAATACCATCACAGTCTGTAGATGTTTTACTTTTAAACAATTTAACAATTTCAATGACCTCTCTCTCGTCTGTGTTCTTTAGGAAAATGGAGTCTTTTATAGCAGTGTTTTTGCTTACTGTATCACCTGTAGGTGCCGTAATGGGTATTTCTCGAGCCAAATTAGGACCAATGTTAACAAAAAAGTTATTAAATTCATCTGCAGGTGAGACTGCATTCACACTCTGAGTCGTTTTATTATTATTATTTTTTTTTTTTTAAATTGGTTGGGTAGCTTATACTTCTATTTTTATTTCCAAGAATATTGTTAAGTATTGTCCACGTACAGTATTTTTAATATTGTCTTTGTTTTTATCCAGTTCTTTACTGTAATAGTCTCTTTTACTACATCTCATTATATATGTTAACTTATTTTTGTATGTTTTATACAGCTGCTCTGCTTTTTTGCCCTTTTCTTTAGAAAAGCTTTATATATTTTTTTTTCTTTTTACACGCCTTTTGTAATCCTTTGGTTAACCATAGCTTGTTGACAAATTTATGTTTTAGCTTTTTTTTTACTAATGGACAATTTTTTTCATAAAGAGTGGTTACAATGTTCATAAATGTGTCATAGGCTTCATTTACATCTGATACATAGACTTTTGTCCAGTCTTGCTTCAGCAAGTCTTCTTTAAAAGAACTGATTGCATTTTATGATTTGTATCTGCAAAATTTTAAAGTTGTTGTTTTTTTTTTCTGTATTGGCCCGTGTGGCCATGGATAAGTGCAAAGACTGGCAAATGGTCACTTATATCATTTATCAATAATCCACTTTCTATTTTCTTATCAATAATATTAACAAACAGGTTATCAATAAGTGTAGCAGTGTGAACTGTGATTCTACTGGGATGTGTTATTGTGGGCTATAGACTCATACTGTACATAGAATTCATGAACTCTGTAATTACATTTTGTTGAAATTGATTTAGTAAATCAATATTGAAATCTCCACAAATTACAACCATTTTCTTACTAGTAATATTATTGTACAGCTCGACTAATTTATCTCTGAATGTCTCAATGCAAGTTCCCGGCATTCTATATATACAACTCATAATTAGATTTTTTGTTTTATCTTGGTCAATCTCAACAGTAACACACTCCAGAATCCCTGGTAGTGCAAAGGACATTCCATTTACAAGCTTACACCTATGTAGGTCATCAATATACAGTGCAACACCACCACACCTTTTTTGAGATCTGTTAATATGAAACATTTGATATCCCTCTATTGCCATCAGAGGAGCCTGCTCTTCATTAAGCCAAGTTTCAGAGACTGCGATAGCTGTAAATTTTCTGTCTAGCTGTTTTAAATAGTCCTGAATCTGTGGAAAGTTTTTGTTAAGATTTCTGCTGTTGAAGTGCATTATTGATAGTTTACCATCTAGTTGTACTTGACTTTTGAATTGCTCTTCAGTGTAATATTCACAATGATTATGGATATTATTGAAAAAGTGGTTATCAGAATCAATATCATTCTCCATCTCTTGTTGTTTATTTTCAGCATAATGGCATATTTTCAGAGTTTGAATTCCCTCACTCTGTGTCAAATGACTTCCTCCAACTGGGGATAGCTGATGTCTACTCAAGTCAGTCATAAGTTTTTTTTTTATTTGTTTGTTTTGTTTAGTTTTTTGTTTTTTTTTTTAAGTATATTGACATGGTATGTCACAAAAGAACTATTCTTGCCGTGTGTGTGGATATGGATTATCATAGTCTCTTAATTTTCTTAATCAGTGTTCATCTATATTTATTTAAACCAGTAAGATCTCTGATTATTATGGTCTTCGCTTCCTCATGTGTTCCATTAAGTTTGATCCAAACTCTACAATTTCTTGTCCATGTTGCCTGTATCTTATTTTGTCTTTTCAGCATCTGTGCTTGCCGTGCCAATTCAGCATTAGTCTTTTGTTAAATGTTCATTTAGGTAGATTTCTGTTCCCCCTAGCTTTCTGGCCTGCCTCAGTATGTCATCCTTTACCCTTCTGTTCACAAAGCGCATCACAGTTGATTTCTTTGTTTTATTATCTTTTCTGGGTAAAGTATGACAGGCTGAAACTGCATTTACTTCAACCTTTATGTTTCTGCTTTCAAGGAACTGAAGCACGTTGTTTTCCAGGGAGACTGATTCACTTAGAGGAGCCCCCTCACCGCTCATTCCTGCTGTAGCATTGGCATATGATTGATATTTAATGTCTAGTCCACTTATAATTAGATCATCCATACGAGAATATTGTTCAAGATCCTTGACGCGTCGCTCCAAGTCTGCAATTTTTTTTGTCTTTTTCCTTAATTGTTAATTTTAATTCTCGGACTTCTTCCATTAGCCCTAATAGTTTTAGCTGTTGACTAGCCACTTTGGTCAGTTCTTCTGACAAGAAGTTCAGAGATTTTTTTATCTCTTCCATTTCCTCCTTCTTTGGTGGCATTTTTACTGACCTGTTGGTAGTAAAACAATCTCTGCTGATGTTGTCGGTATCCGATCTGACCGACCGACCGACCTCAAATCCAGCTGGGGCCTCAGCTAGCCCCCATTGCTGCTAGTCCCGCTGCTTACCGCAGCTGTAGTTGAGCTCCTGTCCAGCCAGGGTGCCAGCAGCTCCTCCACCGAGCCCCGCCGCCCACCGCCGCTGTAGTTGAGCTCCGAGCTCGCCCAGGTGAACAGATGCCACAGCCACGTCCCTCTCCAGTGACCGAAGCGCTACCGAAGCGCCGCTGGCCCTCCAGCATCCTTGGCTCCCGCGGTGCTCGTATCGCTGCCCGGGACACCTCCACACTGCTCCTCTCCGGCGCCCCGCACAGATGAGCAGAAGCCGTTAGCTGGCTGCGTCGTCCTGCCACCTCCACGGTTCTCACTGGCAGAACAGATGTCGATTTCACTCATGACAGACTGGGCCCAACCTCCATAGCGGCAACCACAAAGAAACGCTCCACTTAAAACGAGGTTAGAGGACAGTCCTCTCTGACACAGCACAGATTCGTACAGCAGCTGTAATTCATACAGCAACAGCTTTGTACAAGAGCGGATTCGTACAGCAGCTGATTGGTAGCTGCCTCCCAGTACATGAACGAGCAAACGTACTGTGGAGCACTATGCCCAAACTAGCGCTCGCCCTTCCAGGAGATTGGTCACATAGCCAATCCCGCTATGCTCAGTTGGGAAGTTGCCTGGGACCCGCTGGAACACTATCTCACATTGGAGGAGAAAACCACGCGCCTCCCCTAACTTTCCACTAAAACGGGAGGGTGTGGGAACCGGAGTCAGACGGGTCGGAGGAGCTAGGCTAGGCTGGCTAATGGAGGAGCTAGTGGGAGCTGCAGCACCGGTGGACGCCGGAGGAAACGCCCGCTGACCAGTCAGACGATCCAACCGGCTATTAATCTGGATTAGCTGGTTTAACATAACTTGCTGTTGGTAAGCTAAATGATCCACATGAGCCTCTAAGTTGTTTATCCGTTGTGCTAACATGCTGTTCGCTGGGTCGTTATGACTGAGCCGTACTGACATAATGGCTGGCCCAGGGAACAGACACGGACTCAGAAATGGATTTAGTTATCTTTATTTAAACCCAATCTTAGTGTGCGCATGCGTGAGTGTGCTGTGTAGTATGTGTGAATGCTGGCTGGAGACTCTGAGCAGCTGGGAGGGAGCAGAGCGCCATGCAGCCTGGCAACCTTGTTGCAGGGAGATGGTAGTCGCCCGCTGTCCAGGGAGACAGCACCCTCGGTCCCAATCTCGCGGCTGCTGCTGTGATGATGGTGAGGAGAGGATGGAGTCCATCGCCGTGGAATTCCGCCTGTGCACAGGGGAGCAGTGGAAGAACAGGTGAGTAGAGGTTGGCTTGCTTGTAATGATGGAGAGATCATCCGGGAGTTGATGCAGAGATGGCGAGGCTGAGCGTAGAGTCAGGGATGGCATAGGAAGACAGGAGACGTGCTTCATAGCCTGGTAGACAGACGGCTCAGTGCAGGCCAGCGGGCTGAGTGGGTTTAAGTAGGCCTGCCCTGACGAGAAGTAGGTGTACGCCCAGCTGAGGATGATCGCAGCTGAGAGCGAGTCATCACAATCTATTCATCTGCGATGTACACTACCGTTCAAAAGTTTGGGGTCACTTAGAAATTTCCTTGTTTTTGAAAGAAAAGCACTTTTTTTTCAATGAAGATAACTTTAAACTAATCAGAAATACACTCTATACATTGCTAATGTGGTAAATGACTATTCTAGCTGCAAATGTCTGGTTTTTGGTGCAATATCTACATAGGTGTATACAGGCCCATTTCCAGCAACTATCACTCCAGTGTTCTAATGGTACAATGTGTTTGCTCATTGCATCAGAAGGCTAATGGATGATTAGAAAACCCTTGTGCAATCATGTTAGGTCTGCAATGCTGTAATTGCTGCAAATGGAGGATTCTTTGACGAAAGCAAAGTTTGAAGGAAAAAATTATTACTTCAAATACAAATCATTATTTCTAACCTTGTCAATGTCTTGACTATATTTTCTATTCATTTTACAACTCATGGTGGTAAATAAAAGTGTGACTTTTCACGGAAAACACAAAATTGTCTGAGGTGACCCCAAACTTTTGAACGGTAGTGTATATAAAGTTATCTAGGCAGTTTTGCTTTCCCTGAGTAACTCCTTGTGGCTGTGGCGCAGGTGTAGTGTGGCTGACTACTGATCAGAAGGTCAAGGGTTCGATTCTCACTCTGTCTGCAGGTCAAAGTGTCCTTGAGCAAGACACTGAACCCCCACTTGCTCCTGGTGGGTCAGGCCAACGCCTGTGTATGGCAGCTCTTCCGCCATCAATGGAAGGATAGCAGAATCTGTAAAGCCCTTTGGTCATCCAGAGATGAGTAAAATAAGTGAATGCCATTTACCATAATGCTGAATGTGTTTCTGTCATTTTGGTCATGGTGCTTTTACAATGCAGTTTCCCAGTTTTGGATCAATAAAGTGCATATATCTATATATTTTCACCGTTTTCCCAAGCTCTCAAGATAATTATCTCGTTATGTCTAGATAACAAAAGTCGTTTTTCTGAGAATGAGATAATTATCTTATTAACTTGCCAACGATAATGGTCTTGTTATCTCAGTAAAACGGTAAAAATAAATAGTATGAATGTATGACCTTTTAGGGCTTCCTTAGTTTATGAGAGAGCTGTTGGAATTTTCTTTGACTATTTTACCTCTTTTTAAAGGCTCAATAAGTTTTGTGGATCCACGCAGATTTTTGGATAAATACTGCTTAAAATGGCTCTTTTCATAATACGGGGGGGGGGGGGGACTTCATAGTGGTCAGATTTCACCAAATATGGTTTATTTTTCAACTGCAGGGATTCAAGCGCTGCAACATCGATGGAAGACGTGTGTGGACCGAAGGGGAGACTATCTTGAAAAATAAACCACATTTGGTCAAATTCGCCTACTATGAACTTTTCGGTCCCCCATCATAGAGGCTGATGACCCCTGGTCTAAAGTGAAGCATGATATGTGTGACATTAACTGGAAGAGTGTATGCCGGTGTATGCCGGTGAGTTGAATAACAGGAGTGAACCGTTTGTGTTTGTTTTCATGTTCAGTCAGACCACTCATCAAGGAGTGAGTCACCACAGGAGTGGTGGCTCAGTTGGTAGAGCATCCGCCCCACACCCGGGAGACAGGGGTTCAAATCCCATGCCGAAGACCATATAAAAGTGGAACTTCCTGCCGTCCAGCTTGGTGCTCAGCAATAATGGACTGGAGGAGGGAAATCTGTGGCGGCGCCTTGCATGGCAGCGGCCCTCTGATTCTGCACTTGGGGTGTGTGTGATTGACACTGTAGATAGGTAAAGCACAATCTCTTTCTACTGTACATGATTGGTTGAATGACAATAAGGGTAATTTGATTTATAATCAAATTAACAGAGCGGGTCACTCTGTTCAGGCCCTGTTTTGGAAAATGTTGGGTATGGTATGACTTTTTGCTGCAAGTGAGAATTTGTTCCAATTACAAACCTTTATGAAACTGTTAACGAAGTTACAAAGAAATGAGGATGTAGACAGAAAGTGTGATAAAGGGTAAAAAACCAACAGTGTTGTCACAAAACACACAAGCCCAATTGTCCACCATGCTGGATGCTGATTGTGAATAATAGATCATTCTATTGCATCATGACAGCCAGATATTATGGAAACACTGTGACCAAGAAGTGGATATTTAACCAGAGTTTATGAGTGTTGTAGTCAGGACTTAAGACCAGAAGGCCAAATTACAAGGAACCAGTCAGTTGTCAGTTGTCAGTAACACAGAACGCATTTATGGGCTTTTTCAAATTAATTTCCTTATCACAGCAACGTAGAAAGAAAGAAAAAGTTCCCCTTTAGCATTCCGGCCAATTTCCGTACATTTAGCATACAAAAACAAACTAAAATTCGTTCTTCACTGAATGGCAGTAGAAAATGTAACATCCCCCAGCAGAACATTAGAATTTTAAGAGGTTAAATTTATATCTTTGTTCTCCTCAATTTGCAATTTCTTTCTTGCAAATTTGCAACTTTTTTCTCAAAAATGGACAGATTTTTGGTAAAAATTTTGTACTTTTTTCTTGTATTTTTTTTTTACTTTTTCTTGAAGATTTGTAATGTTTTCCTATAAATTTGCAACCTTTTTCTCAAAAATTAGCAACTTTTTTTTCTGTAAATTTGCAACTTTTTTCTCCTCAATTTGCATTTTTTTCTTGTAAATTTGAAACTTTTTTCTCAAAAATTTGCATCTTTTTTCCTTGTAATTTTTTGTACTTTTTCTCAGATATTTACAACTTTTTCCTATAAATTTGCAACCTTTTTCTCCTCAATTGGCAATTTTTTTCTTGTAAATTTGTAACTTTATTCTAAAAAATGTGCAACTTTTTTCTTGTCATTTTTTACTTTTTTCTCAAATATTTGCAACTTTTTCTTATAAATTTGCAACCTTTTTCTCAAAAATTAGCAACTTTCTTCTGGTAAATTTGCAACTTTTTCTCCTCAATTTGCCAATTTTTTTTTCTCAAAAATTTGCAGCTTCTTTCTTGTAATTATTTTTACTTTTTTCTCAAATATTTGTAAGTTTTTCCAATAAATTTGCAACCTTTTTCTCAAAAATTACCAACTTTTTCCTGTTAATGTCCAACCTTTTTTCTCAGAAATTTGCAACTTTTTTCTTGTAGTTTTTTAATCTTCTTTCTGAAATATTTGTAACTTTTTCTGATTAATTTGTAACCTTTTTCTCAAAAATTAGAAACTTTTTTTCCTGTAAATTTGCAACTTTTTTCTCCTCAATTTGCGTTTTTTTCTTGTAAATTTGCAATTTTTTTCACAAAAATTTGCATCTTTTTTCCTTGTAATTTTTTGTACTTTTTTCACAAAAATTTCCAACTTTTTCCTGTAAATGTCCAACCTTTTTTCTCAAAAATTTGCAACTTTTTTCCTGTAATTTTTTAATCTTCTTTCTGAAATATTTGCAACTTTTTCTGATTAATTTGTAATCTTTTTCTCAAAAATTAGCAACTTTTTTCTTGTATATTTGAAACTTTTCTTTTAACCCCTTAGTATCCCAGCCAATTTCCCCCAATTTAGCGTACACAAGGAAAATCTAATTCTTTCTTCATTGAGTGGCAGTTGAAAATTCGAGACATCCCATTGGTGGAACAACAGACTTTTAAGCGGTTAAGAGCACGTTGAGACCAAGACCTACATACACAGTGGTCTTGGTTTCAACTTGTTCCTGCCTAACTTGGACGTGGTCTTGACTTGGTCTCAACCCCTTAAAGTCTTGGTCTTTCTACACTCTGGTCTTGGTCTGGTCTCGACTACAACACTAGGATACAGTGTGTCCACCACAGATAAGGACTGGGAATTTTTATAGAATATGGTGTATACACTATGGCCAAGAACTGGATATTTCTGCAAGATGCAGTGTACACAGTATAGTGAAGAACAAGAAAGTTCTACAAGATAGTACAGTGGTGTGAAAAAGTGCTTGCCCCCTTCCTGGTTTCTCTTTTTTTTTGTATGTTTGTCACACTTAAATGTTTCAGATCATCAAACAAATTTAAATATTAGACAAAGATAACACAGGTAAACACAAAAAAACAATTTTTAAATTTAAGTGTTTATTTTTATGGGTAAAAAAAAATCCTAACTTACATGGCCCTGTGTGAAAAAGTGATTGCCCCCTAAACCTAATAACTGGTTGGGCCACCTTTAGCAGCAACAACTGCAATCAAGTGTTTGCGATAACTGGCAATGAGTCTTTTACAGCACTGTGGAGGAATTTTGGCCCACTCATCTCTGCAGAATTGTTGTAATTCAGCCACATTGGAGGGTTTTCGAGCATGAACCGCCTTTTTAAGATCATGCCACAGCATCTCAGTTAGATTAAGGTCAGGACTTTGACTGGGCCACTCCAAAGTCTTCATTTTGTTTTACTTAAGCCATTCAGAGGTGGACTTGCTGGTGTGTTTTGGATCATTGTCCTGCTGCAGAACTCAAGTGTGCTTCAACTTGAGGTCACGAACAGATGACTGGACATTCTCCTTCAGGATTTCTTGGTAGAAAGCAGAATTCATGGTTCCATTTACCACAGCAAGTCTTCCAGGTTCTGAAGCAGCAAAACAGCCTCAGACCTTCACACTACCACTACCTTATTTTACTGTTGGTATGATGTTCCTTTTCTGAAATGCTGTGTTACTTTTATGCCGGATGTAATTGGACACACACCTTCCAAAAAGTTCAACTTTTGTCTCTTCAGTCCACAGACTATTTTCCCAAAAGTCTTGGGGGTCATCAAGATATTTTCTGGCAAAACTGAGATAAGCCTTTATGTTCTTTTTGCTCAGCAGTGGTTTTCGTCTTGGAAATGTGCCATGCAGGACATTTTTGCCCAGTCTCTTTCTTATGGTGAAGTCATGAACACTGACTTTAACTGAGGCAAGTGAGGCCTGCAGTTCTTTGCATGTTGTTGTGGGATCTGTTGTGACCTCTTGGATGAGTCGTCGCTGTGCTCTTGGGGTAATTTTGGTCAGCAGGCCACTCCTGGGAAGGTTCACCACTGTTCCATATTTTCCCCATTTGTGGATAATGGCTCTCACTATGGTTCGCTGGCATCCCAAGGGTTTAGAAATAGCTTTATAACCTTTTCCAGACTGATAGATCTCAATTACTTTGTTTCTCATTTGTGCCTGAATTTCTTTGGATCACAGCATGATGTCTAGCTTTTGAGGATCTTTTGATCTACTTCACTTTGTCAGGCAGGTCCTATTTAAGTAATTTCTTGATTGAGAACAGGTGTGGCAGTAATCAGGCCTTGGTGTGGCTAGAAAAACTGAACTCAGCTTTAGCTCAAGTAGGTTCATTTTGTCTTCTTTTAATTATTTACCTTTTGTTCTTATTAAAGACAAAAATAGAAAGATGTTTTTACCTTCTTTACATGTTTCAACTGCATGTACACGACTGCAGTGTATAGTTGCAGTACACACTGCAACTTCGGCTGCATGCACAGTTGAAACATGTAAAGAAGGTAAAAACATCTTTCTATTTTTGTTTTTAATAAGAACAAAAGGTAAATGAACTCAGCTTTGCTAAGATATGATAAACCACAGCTAATTTATGTTTTAACGGGGGGGGACACTTTTTCACACAGGGCTATGTAGATTTGGATTTTTTTTAACCCTTAATAATAAACACCTTCAATTAAAAACTGCATTTTCTGTTTACTTGTGTTATCTTCGTCTATTATTTAAATTTGTTTGATATCTGAAACATTTAAGTGTGACAAACTTACAAAAAAATGAGAAATCAGGAAGTGGGCAGACACTTTTTCACACCACTGTATGTACACTAGTGCCATAAACTGGAATTTTCTATAAGATATAATGTATCCACTTTCGTCAAGAACTTGAAATTTCTTAGAAATGTAGTATAAACGCTATGGCCCAGAACTGGAAAATTCCACAGAATATAGGATATATGCTATGGCTAAGAACCATTAATTTCAACAAGAGCAAATGTATACACCATGGCCAGGAGCCAGAGATTTCTGCAAGCTACAGTATACAAATGTCGACAAATTTGTTGGTAACCTTCCGGTAAAGAAAGAAAATGCCACGATGGTCACTGAAATAAACTGAAACTGACAAAAGTAATAACAAATTATAATTTTCTGAAAATTAACTAATGAAAACCAGGCATTGCTTTAGAATTGTGGTTTAGCAGAATCATTAAAAAAAAAAAAACCTCATGAAACTGGCCTGGACAAAAGTGACCATATGCCTAGAAAAGACCATAGGGACATGTTAAAGTAAGGTGTGTCCTGTAATTAGCATCACAGCTGTCTTTAAACTTGTAGTCAATAAGTCAGTCTGCCTATTTAACACCAGGTGTAAATCAAACACAACACTTCATAAAAAGAACTGTATAGCAACAGTCAAACATGGTGGTGGTAGTGTCATGGTCAGGGGCTTCTTTGCTGATTCAGGACCTGGACAATAAAATTTATCAGTTTGAACATTAAATACCTTGTCTTTGTAGCATCACAGTCTGAGCATGATCACAGGATCATGCCTATGCTTTATGTTTTTCTCATTTTCCCTGTGATTAATTATAATTTGCATTATGTGTCTCCTGAGTCATCCCCTGTTTGGTCCTGGGTCTGTGTGTGTATCTATTTGCCTATTGTTCCAGCTCCTCATGTTTGCCTTACCCCTAGCCACTGCCCTCTCTGTATTACTCCTGCATTGTTGTCCTGTATGTTCCTTGTTAGGTTTCATGCACATCCCCTGTCTGATTGTCTGTACAGCCCCGCCAGTCCTGTTTTGTAGCTGCTTCCCTGTTGTCTCCTAATTTGTCCCAGTGGTCTTGTTTAGTGAATTATTTGTTCCTACATGTCCTGTGTTGTGTTGATTACCTCCTGTCTATATATAACAATGTCAGTCTGTATCCAGCGTGGCATCATTAATGTCTCTGCCTATTTCCTGTTCAAGTTCCTGCCGTGATTGATGTTCCTGTTTCCCTTGTGAGTTCTGCCTGCCTGATTTAAGTTTTGTTTTTCAGCCCATGCGCTGTTATTTGTTCCAGTTTTGTGTTAATAAATGATTGTTTTTGCACGTTTCTCCTGCCTATGCCTGAGTCCTCCACCACCCAAACCTTGACATGTAGTTTATTCAGTTGAATAGGTTGAGAAGGATTTGCAAATTGTATCACAATGTCCCAACTTCACTGGAACTGGGGTTTGTAATTCTTTCACTTTCTTTTCTTTTTTCGATCCCAGCCCCCGACCAACAGTGATCTGTGTGGAGTTTGCATGTTCTCCCCGTGTTGCGTGGGTTTACTCCGGGATTTCTCCGGTTTCCTCCCACATGCCAAAAACATGCATGTTAGGTTAATTGGCTGTTCTAAATTGTCCCTAGATATCTGTTTCCTATAGGCCCTTAGAATAGAGGGTTAGTATTAATGAAAGCGCTTTGAGTGGTCTTTGTGACTAGAAAAGCGCTATATAAGTGCAGGTTAGTTAGTTAGTTAGTTAGTTTTTATTTGCAAATGAAAATACTTCAGTGGCTGGATTTTTGTGGCCAAGTCATTCATGGACACACCAATATGGTTCTCAGGAAGGATGAACACAGAGCTGTTACTGTTACGGTTGACGGCTTCTGCAGGAATGGAAATTAAATATAAACACAGGAAAAATTTTAACTGTGGATGGGACAGTTAGTCATTATTCATTTGAATGTTGCTTTTTGTGTGCTGTCTGAAGAGTTGACCAATCTTTCTGGAAGTGACTGCCATTTTGTCATGGTTACTGTAATCATCCTCTAGTCTTATCTGATGTTAAGAGGAAAACTGAGTCACTCATTCCCACCAGTCACTGACATGAGAAAAAATCCTGTCAACAGCTCATCACTGCTTCATACTTTCATGGAATTACATCATTTAGTCAAGTGTTTGTCCAGTTTATGACTTCACTAATGAAGTTAAAAAAATTACCCAACAGGTCAGAAAAGGTGACAGGTGTCTGTCATGCTCTGATCTTGCCAAGGAAATCTTTTACAGTGCATGTAATGCAACTATGACTTTTATTGTTATTTCCTCTAAAATTCTAGTCACCCAAACAGACATTCCTGCTCCCAGAGTTTGCTACAGAGTCGATGATATACCTCAACTTATTTTGTTATATGTTGGCCTGCTTGTTTTGGCGTAGAGTGTGGCTACTAGGTAAGGCCACCTAGCACTAGCTTAACTGTCGGATTGCCATTGGGTGGTGTGAAAACGTGTTTGCCCCCTTCCTGATTTCTCATTTTTTTTGTATGTTTGTCACACTTAAATGTTTCAGATCATCAAACAAAATTAAATATTAGACAAAGATAACAAAAGTAAACACAAAAAACAATTTTAAATTTAAGTGTTTATTATAAAGGGAAAATAAAATCCAAACCTACATGGTCCCATGTGAAAAAGTGATTGCCCCCTAAACCTAATGACTGGCTGGGCCACCCTTAGCAGAAACAACAGCAATCAAGCGTTTGCAATAACTGGCAATGAGTCTTTTACAGCACTGTGGAGGAATTTTGGCCTTCTGGGTTGGACGCATGCTCATGCAGTGACCGGCAGTGGGTGAAAAAGTTCAGCGTCTTAGTGTTTTAACGTAATTCTCTGTGCCGTTTTTGTCCTTGAAGGTTTGTGGACTATATAGCAAAGGGCTCTTTGGTTCCATCAGTATGGATTTTCTTCTTGTTTTTGCACTGTGGCTTCTTTCTTACCGACTCTTTGTCTGGGACGTCAGCGCGGTCACGCTGGAAAGAATGCAGTACTCCAGAGACATGTTACTGCAACTAAACATTGATAATCCAGCATCTGTGTTTGAGTCTGTGCCGCAACTGCCAAACTTTATTTTAAGAGACTTTCATGGACACAGCGATGAAAAGAGAGACAAGAGAAGGAAACGTGGAAAGCGTGGAGGCGTAAGATTAAACCTGAGGAGGCGTCAGTTTAACCGCATTCCTCTTCCTGCCATTATTATGGGGAACGTACAATCCCTGAGAAATAAAGAGGATGAAATCCAAGGAAATGTATGATATCAGAAGGATTTCAAGAACTGCTGTGTCATGGCTTACACAGAGACATGGCTTACGGATCATGACCGGGACTCGGACCTTTGTATTGACGGTTTTGTAGCCCCACTTCGCTTGGATCAGCAGGAAGAGGTAATGGGGAAACGTCAGGGGGGCGGCGTATGTTTGTATATTAATAAACAGTACTGTACATCTGTCACGGTCAGAGAGTGCATCTCTACACCAGATGTGGAGCTTCTGTCCCTATCGCTACGCCCCTTTTATCTGCCCCGCGAGTTCCCCTAACTTTTCATAATGACTGTGTACATTCACCCAAGGGCGGATGCTGCCTCCGCCTCCAGCACCGTTTTTGATATGGTACAGCGGTTGCAGTCGATTTCCTCAGAGGCTCCAAATTTTATCCTTGGAGTTTTTAACCATGTGTCTCTAAAGAAGACACTTAAAAACTTTTATCAGTACGTCTCCTGCCCAACCAGGCGAGAAAAGACATTGGACCTGTGCTATGGATCTATAGAAGCGGCCTTTAAATCACTTCCCCTTCCTCCTTTAGGATCCTCAGATCACAACTGTGTACATTTGCTGCCCACATATAAAACTGCTCTCAGAAGAAAAAAGACAAAGACCAGGGACATAATGGTCTGGACAGATGATTCAGTGCTCTGCCTCCAGGAATGTTTTAACTGTACGGACTGGGAGGTGTTCACACGGTCCTGCGGAGATGATTTGGACTCTTTGGTGGATGTGACATGTTCTTACATGGCTTTTTGCAGGGATATGATCGTTCCATGTAAACGTGTCAAAATATATCCCAAAAATAAGCCATGGGTTACTAAATCAGTTAAATCCTGCTTACAGAGGAAAGCACTTGCCTTTAAACAGGGGGGTGTTTCTGAGCTGCAGGTTGCCACAAAACAGCTGAAGTCCGAAATTTTAAGAGCAAAACAGAATTATAAATCAGAATTGGAAAGAAAGATGGCAACAAAGAAGCTTGGTTCAGCCTAGGCTACTATGAAAACTATTGCAGGCCTTCAGAGCACAGAGCGCAGTAATCGTGTGTTTTTAGATGGCTTTAATTCAGACACAGAGCTGGCTAATGCTCTTAATTGTTTTTATCGTCATTTTTATTCCCTTGATTTTAGCAAAGAAACCCAAGATTTGAAACAGAAACTCAAAGACAATCAGCACTTTAATATTGAGGTGCAGGATGTTAAAAGTGCATTCTGTTGTGATGACTCACTCTCTGCCATTATCTGCCACAGCTGCACGCACACCTGCTCCCCATCACTCACGGGCTATATAACCTGCTCTGCCTGTAAGACCGGCAAGGAGCCATCTGTCTCCCTGGCTACGTGAAGCTCTGCGCTCTCCGTCCAGCCAAACATTCAGCCCTCGTCTTCCCTACCGTGTCAGCCTTTACCTGGAAGGATTCTCCTCAACTTCAAGTAAGCTCATTATTCTACTGACCTGATCAGCATTATCCTCTGTGCACAGGTGGAACTCCCAGGTGGCGGAATCCTTTCCTCCAGGCGGCGGACTACGCCAACCTCTCACCTTCCCACCGTCTCTCGTCAGCAACATTGGGTGACAGACGCTGTTCTTCGGGATTGCCTCCGGGCCGACCTTCATTCTCCACCGCAGCCATAACAGTAAGCCTCAGTTACTCCACCAATACACTCCAGTGTTGAACTGTGCTAATACCGTGCCTCTGCTCTGTTCTTAGGGTTGCCAGATTGCACAGCGTTCTGCTCACTCCCAGCTGTTATGAGTCAACGGATCCACACACTCACTTCCACATTTACTACACACACACGCACCCACACACAAACACTATCACAATAAAGATAATTGAACTAACTCCTGAGCTTGTGTCTGTTCCCTGGGTCAGCCATTATGTCAGTACGGCTCCATCAGAACGACCCAGCAAACAGCCGCTAACGTGCCAAATAAACAACTTAGAAGCTTGAGGAGATCAAATAGCTTACCAGCAGCAAGTAATCCTTAATCAGCTGGTCCAAATTAACAGCCGACTGGATCGCCTGGCCGGACAGCAGGCGTTTCCTCCGGCTTCAAGTAGTGCTACGGCGTCCGTTAGCTCCCCTCCTAGCCAGGCTAGTCAGGTTCCCTTGGCCTGACTCACATGGTTTAATGGTAAACTCGGGGAGGCCCGGGGTTTTCTTCTCCAGTGTGAGATACTTTTTCAGCAGGTTCCTGGGGATTTCCCAACCGATCACAGCCGTATTGGCTATGTAGCTAATTTACTGGAGGGGCGGGCTCTCGCATGGGCTTACGTAGTCATGGCTAGACCTAGTTATGCTAATCTTACCTAAACTCAGTTTGTTAGCGAGTTTAACAAGGTGTTCGACCACTCCAACCGGGATAACGTGCTTACCACCCGGCTGCTAAATCTTCGACGCGGGGCAGGTCCGTAGTGGACTATGCTGTCGATTTCTGGGTGGTAGCGGCGGAGGTGGGGTGGGAGGACACCTCGTTATGCAGCATCTTTACTAGGAGTCTGAGCCCAAGTCTGCGGGATGAGCTAGCCCACTTAGAGAGGCCGGAGAGGCTAACAGAGCTAATTTCCTTAGCAATTAGTTTAGACAACAGGCTGAGGGAGCGGGCAACCGAGCGGAAGATGTCCGGACGACCGGGCGCCCAGTTTTGCCGCTCTTCTCAGTTCCCTTTACTGGCCTTGCCTTCGGTGGAGTCTGCTGAGGAATCGGAGCCTATGGTAGTAGGACAAACTAAACCATCTTTGGCAGAAAGACAGCGCCGTAGGGAGCTTGGCCTGTGTATGTACTGTGGTAGTGAGGAACATGACATCACGTCCTGCCCCGTTCGGCCAAAAGGGGGAGCCCATGCGTCGCGGTAGGGGATCTCACGGGCTTACCTCAGTTAAATCCCCTCACTAAGTGTCTTTTACCCATTAGGTTCATGCACAATCGCACAGAATATTGCACACATGCCTTGGTGGACTCGGGAGCTGAGCAGAATTTCATCTCGGGGGAACTGGCAACCCGGTTGAGGCTTCCCTGCTGTTCTCTAGAGACACCCCTGAGGCTCATTACCCTATCTAAAACCCTGTTGACGGTGGTGTTCAAGCAGACTGCTCCTACCCCTGTCATCATTTCCGGGAACCATTGGGAGGACCTGAGTCTTTTTGTGCTGCCGGTCGCTGCCTCCCCAGTTATTCTGGGTTATCTCTGGCTCCGGCTCCATAATCCCTCCATCGATTGGTGCACCAGTAAGATAGATGTCTGGAGTCCTTTTTGTTTAAGTGCGTGTCTGCAGTCTGCTGCTTGTTCACCCTCTAAGCCCTTGGCTACTCCCGTCACCCCCCCCCCCCCCCGATCTCACTGGGGTCCCCTCTGAATGTCATGATCTGGGGGCGGTGTTCAGTAAATCTCAGGAATTGTCTCTCCCCCCCTCACTTCCGGCGCCACACGAGTAGGCTGCCTTTTTGCAACAGCGGATCAATTTCTTCCTATTTCTATTTACTATCTGGCTCTCTTGCTAATCTTTCTGTTTTGGTGACACCTTGATCCATCACAGACACGTAGATCACCCAAATGTCTCCTGAGCCAGCGGACGGATCCACTGTTTGTTGCAGGAGGCAGTACAATAGGGACCAGCTCTTAGCACTTAACTGGCCCACGATGCTAACGCAAAAACTCGACATACTGGGAGAAATAAGATGAAAACGGTGTGGATGTTGTGCTGGAATAAGACGGCGGGCGAGGAATATAAGGTACAGACCTGCCTTCCCATCCGTTATTATGGGGAATGTACGATCGCTACTCAGAAAAACAGATGAGCTAGCGGCTATCTCCCGCTACGATAGCATATACAGGGAGTGTAGCCTGATGCTACTCATGGAGATGTGGTTAACAGAACTAGCAACAGATGCTAACATTGGACTGGAGGGTTTCCACGCAATACAGACAGACCGAACACCAGACAGTGGGAAGGCAAGGGGTGGAGGAGTGATAATTGTATGTCAATAACAACTGGTGCAGACCGGGACATATCATGGTTAAACAACAACACTGCAACAAAGACATGGAGTTGCTAGCTGTTAGCATGCGGCCTACATATCTCCCGAGGGAATACTCACACGTGATCTGCATTGTTATTTATGCAAATCCAACGGCGAACGCTGGGACAGCGCGTGACGTCATCCACTCACTAACTGGCAGGCTGCAGACAGAACACACAGATGCTCTTCTCCTCATCTCAGGTGATTTCAACCATATTTCACTGACTCCCATTCTACCCACGTTCACCCAGTATGTCACATGCCACACTAGAGACAATAAAACACTGGACATATTCTACGCAAACACTAAGGAGGCGTACACCTCATCACCACTCCCCCCACTCGGGAGATCGGATCACAACTTTGTTCATCTCCTGCCGGTGTACAAACCCCTAGTTCACAGACAACCTCCGGTCATGCGCACAGTGAAGTTATGGTCTGAGGAGGCAATGGACACTCTAAAGGACTGTTTTGAAACCACTGCCTGGGAGCAGCTCTGCGATCCACATGGTGAGGACATCGATGGCCTCACTCACCATCACGGACTACATCAGCTTCTGTGTGGACAACACCATACCCACCAAGACCATACGGTGTTGCTCAAACAACAAACCCTGGATCAACCCTGAGATAAAAACACTTCTGAGAGAGAAGAAGAGGATCTTCAGGTCGGGGAACAGGGAGATGCTGTACAGTCCGTACAGAGGGAGCTGAGGAGGAAGATCAGAGAAGGCAAGGACAGCTTCAGGAAGAAGATGGAGGACAAGCTGCAACAGAGCGACATCGGTGGGGTCTGGAGAAACCTTAAAACCATCTCTGGACTCCAGAATACCTCCCCCCAGGCCACGGGGGGCAGGGAGTGGGCGAACAATCTGAACCTGTTTTTTTATAGGTTTGACCAACCGCCCTCCCCCCCGACTGCACAACAACCACTGCTGCCTCTAAGGACATTGAGTCCTGCTGCCCACACCCCACTCCACCAACACCCCCCCACTCCCAGCACACAGCCCCCCAACCTGACCCTCACTAAGACCCAGGTGAGGACAGAGCTGAGGAAGATCAAGGCGAGGAAGGCGTCGGGACCGGATGGCATCAGCGCAAAGCTCCTCAAGTCCTGTGCAGACCAGTTGTGTGGGATTGTGGAGCTCATCTTCAACCTGAGTCTGAAGCTGGGGAGGGTACCACAGTTGTGGAAATCATCTTGTGTGGTACTTGTATCAAAGACTTCCCGCCCCAAAGACCTGAACAGCTACAGACCAATGGCCCTGATGTCCCACATGATGAAGACCCTGGAGAGACTGCTTCTTGCTCACCTCCGCCTCCTGGTGGGACCAGCGATGGATCCACTCCAGCTCACCTACCAGCATGGCATTGGGGTGGAGGATGCAGCAATCTTCTTTCTTCACCGTTCTCTGTCCCACCTGGAGAAGCCCGGGAATGCGGTGAGGATCATGTTCTTTGACTTCTCCAGTGCTTTCAACACCATCCAATCGATGATCCTGAAAGACAAGCTGCTGTGCGCAGGGTGGACCAGCACCTGTCATCATGGATCCTGGACTACCTCACTAATTGGCCACAGTTTGTGAGAACCTGAGACTGTGTGTCCGACACGATCATCGGTAGCACAGGGGCCCCTCAGGGAACAGTTTTGGCTCCCTTCCTGTTCACCCTTTATACTGCCGACTTCTCACACAACACAACACACTGCCATCTACAGAAGTTCTCTAACGACTCTGCGATCGTTGGCCTCATCTCCAACGGAGATGAAGTTGAGTACAGAGGACTTATCCAGGACTTTGTGGACTGGTGCCATCGGAACTGCCTCCAGATCAACGCGAGGAAAACTAAGGAGCTGGTGGTGGACTGCCACAGGCGAGGACAACCCCTCACAGCACCAGTAAACATACAGGGGATAAACATTGAGATGGTGACATCCTACAAGTACCTGGTTGTTCATCTGAACAATAAACTAGACTGGTCACACAATACCGACGCACTCTACAAAAAGGGACAGTGCAGGCTGTTCCTACTGAGGAGACTCAGGTCTTTTGGTGTACAAGGGGTGCTGCTGAAGACATTCTACAACACGGTGGTGGCATCAGCCATCACTTTTGGAGTGGTCTGCTGGGGCAGTGGCATTACAGCAGCCGATAGGAAGAGACTGAACAAACTGATCAAGAAAGCTAGCTCTGTACTGGAGCAGCGCCTTGACCCAGTGGAGGAGATAGGAGAGAGAAGGATGGTGGCTAAGCTGTCATCTCTGCTGAAGTCCAAGTCCGAGTCCCACCCTATGCAGGACATACTGAACGCACTGAGGAGCTCATTTAGCAGCAGACTACATTATCCTAGGTGCACAACTGAGAGGTTTCGCAGGTCCTTCCTACCTACGGCTGTCAGACAGTATAACCTAAGCAGGGCTGCTCGCAGAGATAGCAAAAAAACGTGGCGACCTAATAGTATTGAATGCAAAAGACGCAACAGACTTACACAATGGTCGCCTTCAGTATACAACTAGGACAATATCAGTCGCTACGGAGGGGGACAATATGTATGTAGGATAACTAAGCAGACGGTTATGCTGTTTATTCCATCTAGCTACAATACTCCGCACTGTGTGTATATATATTTATATATTTATTCCATCCAGCTACAATGCTCCGCACTGTGTGTTTATATATTTATATATTTATATGTACATATGTATATTCGCTGCTCTTGTTTTTCTTGTCTTCTTGATTGTTGCTCTGAGTGTTGCTATCCCTGTGCTGTTGCAATCCTGGAATTTCCCCAATGTGGGACGAATAAAGGCTTATCTTATCTTATCTTATCTTATTGGCCTTATGACTGCATATGTACATTGCGTACATGTGTACACGTGCATGCGTACAAGTGCATGCATACATTAAAGAGTCCCTCAGCTCTGGTATCATCCAGCCGTCATCTTCGGCGGTGGGGGAGGGGGTTTTTTTCGTCGGGAAGAAGGATGGCTCCCTGACGCCGTGCATCGATTTCCGTGCCCTGAATGACATCACCATCAAGGATAAGTACACCCTCCCCCTAATGGACACGGCTTTTAATTCCCTCCAGGGGGCCTCCTACTTCACCAAGCTGGACCTCCGCAATGCGTACCATCTGGTGCGGATCAGGGAGGGGGATGAATGGAAGATGGGTTTCCGGACCCCGAGTGGCTACTTTGAGGATTTGGTGATGCCGTTTGGACTGACCAACGCTCCAGCCGTCTTCCAACGCCTGATTAACGACGTTGTACGTGATTTCCTGGGGTCATTTGTCTTCGTGTACCTCGACGACATCCTGATCTTCTCCCGGTCATTGGAGGAGCATCAGGTACACGTGAGGCGGGTCCTGCAACAACTCCTGGAGAATAAACTGTATGTGAAGGACGAGAAATGTGAGTTTCACACTTCTAAAACATAATTTCTCGGTTTCATCATTTCTCGCAACCAGATAATCCCGGACCCCGCAAAGGTGAAGGCGGTGGTGGATTGCCCCCCCCCCTTCTAGGAAACAGCTTCAACAGTTCCTGGGGTTTGATAATTTCTACCGGCGCTTCATTCAAAACTACAGCATCATTGCTTTCCCCCTGACCCGCCTCACCTCTCCCAAGACTGTTTTCCGGTGGACTGAAGAGGCCGCTGCCGCATTCGCTACCCTGAAGGAGCAGTTTTCATCCTCCCCCATCCTGAAGCAGGTGGACCCCACTCTTCAGTGTCTGGTGGAGGTGGACGCTTCGCACTCAGGGGTAGGGGCTGTGCTTTCCCAGCGTTGCTCGGTGGATGGGGTGGTCCGACCTTGTGCGTTCTTTTCTTGCCGGTTGTCACCAGCAGAGAGGAACTATGACATTGGCGACAGGGAGCTTCTGGCAGTAAAACTTGCATTGGAGGAGTGGCGCCACTGGTTGGAGGGGGCCGCCCAGCCATTTGTCGTTTGGACAGACCATAAGAACTTGGAGTACCTGAGGTCGGCCAGATGCCTTAACGCATGACAGGCCCGCTGGTCCCTGTTCTTCGGGTGCTTTAACTTTACCATCACCTACCGGCCCGGGTCGAAGAACACCAAGCCAGACGCCCTTTCCAAACAGTTCGCTCCTGACGTGACGGAGGCGCCCGAGCAGCCCATTCTCCCATCATCTTGTATTGTGGGCGCTCTCTCGTGGGACGTAAAGGAGAAGGTCGTGAGGGCGCAGGAGGCCGAATCGGACCCGGGCGGGGGGTCAGCAGGTAAATTGTATGTTCCCTCCTCTGTTTGGGGGGAGGTGATTCAGTGGGCTCACTCCTCCAGGCTTGCTTGTCACCCGGGGGTTCCCACACAATCAGGATTCTTCAGAGGTCGTTTTGGTGGCCATCCCTCCGGAAGGACGTCGCCAACTACGTCCGCGCCTGTCCTCAGTGCGCTAGGGGTAAGACACCATCCTCTCCTCCCGCGGGGTTGCTCCACCCCCTTCCTACTCCCGGAAGACCCTGGTCGCACATTGCACTTGACTTTGTTACTGGTCTCCCCCCATCTAACCATTACACTGTTGTTCTCACCATAGTGGACCGTTTCTCCAAGGCCGCCCACTTTGTCCCCCTGCAGGGGCTGCCCACAGCAAAGGATACAGTGGATCTGCTTGTGCATCATGTGGTGAGGCTACACGGGATTCCCTCAGACATCGTCTCCGACCGGGGTCCCCAGTTTGTGTCTCGAGTGTGGAGATCTTTCTGTAATGCTCTGGGAGCCACGGTGAGCCTGTCCTCGGGCTACCACCCACAGAGCAATGGACAGTGTGAGAGAGCCAACCAAGAGCTGGAGGCTGTGCTGCGTCATCTCCTCCAACCCTGCGTCATGGAGCACGCACCTCCCGTGGATCGAGTACGCCCACAACTCCACAGTATCATCAGCGATCGGCATGTCGCCTTTTGAAGCCTCCGTGGGTTACAATACCCCGCTTTTTCCTGAGGAGGAGGGGGACATCACCGTACCTTCTGTCCGGGTCTACCTGAGACTCTGTCGACGGATTTGGAGGACGGTCCGAGCGACGCTCCAACGCACAGTGGAGCGCAACTCCAGGGTGGTTAATCGCCGCAGGAGACCAGCCCCACCCTACCAGGTGGGTCAACAGGTTTGGCTTTCCACACAGCATATTAACCTCAAGGCTGAGAATAGGAAGCTGTCTCAGCGTTTCATTGGGCCTTTTCCTATTGAGTGGATTATTAACCCGGTGGCTGTGCGCCTGACACCCCCCCTCCACTCCGCATCTGTCCTACGTTTCATGTGTCACAGGTCAAATCTTTTTTCTCCAGCCCTCTCTGTCCCCCTCCCAGGTCTCCACCTCCACCAGTGGTGATCGACGGCGACCCGGCATGGAAGGTCAATGCCATCCTGGACGTCCGTCGCTGGGGTCGCAGCCTGCAGTATCTGGTGGACTGGGAGGGGTATGGGCCCGAGTGGCGCTCCTGGGTGCGTCCTTCCTTCGTGTTGGATAGTCAACTCATCAGGGATTTCCATCGGACGCACCCAGGTAGGTTGGATCAGGTGCCAAGAGGCACCTCTCAGGGGGGGAGTACTGTGATGACTCGCTCTCTGCCATTATCTGCCACAGCCGCGCGCACACCTGCTCCCCATCACTCACAGCCTATATAACCTGCTCTGCCTGCAAGACAGGCACAGAGCCGTCTGTCTCCCTGGCTACGTGAAGCTCTGCGCTCTCTGTCCAGCCAAACATTCAGCCCTCGTCTTCCCTGCCGTATCGGCCTTTACCTGGAAGGATTCTCCTCAACTTCAAGTAAGCTCATTATTCTACTGACCTGTTCAGCATTATCCCCTGTGCACAGGTGGAACTCCCAGGTGGCGGAATCCTTTCCTCCAGGCGGCGGACTACGCCAACCTCTCACCTTCCCACCCTCTCTCGTCAGCAACGCTGGGTGACAGACGCTGTCCTTCAGGATTGCCTCCGGGCCGACCTTCATTCTCCGCCGCAGCTGTTACAGTAAGCCTCAGTTACTCCACCAATACACTCCAGTGTTGAACTGTGCTAATACCGTGCTTCTGCTCTGTTCTTCAGGTTGCCAGATTGCACGGCATTCTGCTCATTCCCAGCTGTTACGAGTCAACGGATCCATGCACTCATTTCCACATTTACTACACACACACGCACCCACACACAAACACTATCACAATAAAGATAATTGAACTAACTCTTGAGCTTGTGTCTGTTCCCTGGGTCAGCCATTTTGTCATCTGTGCTGTAAAAGTGAACAAAAGTCAGGGCCCTGATAATATACAGTGGGGGGAAAAAGTATTTAGTCAGCCACCAATTATGCAAGTTCTCCCACTTAAAAGATGAGAGAGGTCTCCAATTTTCATCATAGGTATACCTCAACTATGAGAGACAAAATGAGAAAAAAAAATCCAGAAAATCACATTGAAGGATTTTTAATGAATTAATTGGTAAATTCCTCGGTAAAATAAGTATTTGGTCAATAACAAAAGTTCATCTCAATATTTTGTTATATACCCTTTGTTGGCAATGACAGAGGTCAAACGTTTTCTGTAAGTCTTCACAAGGTTTTCACACACTGTTGCTGGTATTTTGGCCCATTCCTCCATGCAGATCTCCTCTAGAGCAGAGATGTTTTGGGGCTGTCGCTGGGCAACACATACTTTCAACTCCCTCCAAAGATTTTCTATGGGGTTGCGATCTGGAGACTGGCTAGGCCACTCCAGGACCTTGAAATGCTTCTTACAAAGCCACTCCTTCGTTGCCCAGGCAGTGTGTTTGGGATCATTGTCATGCTGAAAGACCCAGCCACATTTCATCTTCAATGCCCTTGCTGATGGAAAGAGGTTTTCACTCAAAATCTCACGATACATGGCCCCATTCATTCTTTCCTTTACACGGATCAGTCGTCCTGGTCTCTTTGCAGAAAAACAGCCCCAGAGTATAATGTTTTCACCCCCATGCTTCACAGTAGGTATGGTGTTCTTTCTCCTCCAAACACAACAAGTTGAGTTTTTACCAAAAAGTTCTATTTTTGGTTTCATCTGACCATAAGACATTCTCCCAATCCTCTTCTGGATCATCCAAATGCTCTCTAGCAAACTTCAGACGGGCCTGGACATGTACTGGCTTAAGCAGGGGGACACGTCTGGCACTGCGGGATTTGAGTCCCTTGCGGCATAGTGTGTTACTGATGTAGCCTTTGTTACTTTGGTCCCAGCTCTCTGCAGGTCATTCACTAGGTCCCCCCGTGTGGTTCTGGGATTTTTGCTCACCGTTCTCGTGATAATTTTGACCTCACGGGGTGAGATCTTGCGTGGAGCCCCAGATCGAGGGAGATTATCAGTGGTCTTGTATGTCTTCCATTTTCTAATAATTGCTCCCAGAGTTGATTTCTTCACACCAAGCTGCTTACCTATTGCAGATTCAGTCTTCCCAGCCTGGTGCAGGTCTACAATTTTGTTTCTGGTGTCCTTTGACAGCTCTTTGGTCTTGGCCATAGTGGAGTTTGGAGTCTGACTGTTTGAGGTTGTGGACAGGTGTCTTTTATACTGATAAAGAGATCAAACAGGTGCCATTAATACAGGTAACGAGTGGAGGACAGAGGAGCCTCTTAAAGAAGAAGTTACAGGTCTCTGAGAGCCAGAAATCTTGCTTGTTTGTAGGTGACCAAATACTTATTTACCAAGGAATTTACCAATTAATTCATTAAAAATCCTTCAATGTGATTTTCTTGATTTTTTTTTTTTTCTCATTTGGTCTCTCATAGTTATGGTATACCTATGATGAAAATTGGAGACCTCGCTCATCTTTTAAGTGCTCCCACTTAAAAGAACTTGCACAGTTGGTGGCTGACTAAATACTTTTTTGCCCCACTGTATGTGGGCGCTTGGTAAAGTCCTGTGCACATGAACTGAGTCCTGTGTTTCACTGCATTTTTAATAAGTCCTTAAAGACGCAACATTTGCCTAGGGTCTGGAAAGATGCTGTGGTTGTCCCTGTTCCAAAATCCAGCTGTCCTAAAATGGTAAATGATTTTAGACCAGTTGCCTTGACTTCAATTTTAATGAAAATTTTTGAAAAACTGATCAGATTTGAGGTCCTAAAGCAGACTGAGCATGCATTGGATCCTTTGCTTTTTTGCCTATAGGCCTCACAAAGGAGTGGAGGATGCCACTGTCACTCTGTTTAACATGCTTTTTAAACATCTGGATTTTAATGGGACACATGCCAGGCTTTTATTTGTGGACTTTTCTTCTACTTTTAATACAATCCAACCTCATATTATAGTTGAAAGGCTCCTACAACAACTTGATTTGAGTAATAATATAATGGGTTGGATTCTGGATTTTTTAACCAACAGGACACAGAGAGTAAGGGTCAATGGTACATTGTCTAACCAAAAGTGTTCTTCTACTGGCTCTCCTCAGGGGTGTGTGTTGTCACCACTACTCTTCATCCTGTACACAAGCATGTGTCAGAGCAGACATGACAACAAAGACATTATAAAGTTGTCATGGGATGGCCCTCACGAGCCATCAATAAGACGCTGTAGGCCAGCTGGTGAGTTTGCACAGTTTGTTAAAGGAAAGGATAACGATAAAGTAATGAGCCACGGGGGGCTAAAACACACTATCACTATAACACACGCTAAAACAAGGAGGAACAGATTCACAATGAACACACTTACAGGTAATGGAGAAATCAGCACGGAGGCTGGACGACGGGATGTCTGACGATGTCAGACGAGGAATCTCTGACGAGACTGCAGTGATGCTCAGCCCTTAGCTGATCCCTTAAATAGGGCTCGGCATGGGACAGCTGATGGCAATTGCTAATGCAGCTCAGCTGTCAGAGAGCTCCGCTCTGACAGCTGGAAGCCCCTCAGAGCGCTGTCACAGTAACAGCTCAGAGAGCCATCGGGGACACACACATCAGCTGGGAGGAAAATACTACAAGGCCTGAGCACGGACGAAATCCGCGCTCAAATCACAACAAAAGTATGCTGATGATTCAGTTATTGTCAGTCTCCTTTAGGATGGTGAGAGTGGCCACGGCCCAGTAGTTGATGATTTTGTTCACTGGTGTGAGGATTCCTACCTGCAGCTGAATACGACAAAAACTAAGGACATGATTATTGACTTTAGGAGGAAAACTCCCAGGCACGAAGTCACTGTACTAAAAGGCCAGACCATTGAATGCGTGCAATCTTACAAATATCTTGGGACGATTATTGATAGTAATTTAAACTTTGAAGAGAACTGTGAAAGGGTGTGCAAAAAGGGTCAGCAACATTTGCATTGTTTAAAGAAACTTGCACTCTTCCAAAGTGACTTCTCACCCAAAGATGCTGGGATAGGCTCCAGCCGAATAATGACAATGTTTTATCAGGCTTTTATTAAATCTGTTTTATCCTTTTCTTTAGTGTCATGGTTTGGTCAGATAAAACTGAAACAGAGGAAATCCTTAGACCAAGAAGTTAGATGGTCCAGTCGTTTGCTTGGTGAGTCACAGCTGAGTCTGACATCCCTGTACACCAGACAGGTACAGAGGATTGCTGCTGCCATTTTAAACGATGACTCCCACCCTTTGCACTGCCACTTTCAGCTTCTTCCCTCCAGACAGAGGTTTGTTGTCCCAAAATGTAAAACCCAGCGCTACAAAAACAGTTTTGTTCCTGCTGTTGTCAAAGAGGTGAACAAGATGTAGCAATATATTGCACATAATTTACTTATCTATTTATTAATTTTTATTTTATATTTGTTTATTTTTGTAGGTTTTTTTATTTGGGTTTTAAATCTTTTATTGGGTTTTAGACTTCAGACTTTTGTTGAGTTTTTTAAATCCTTTGGCTTAGTTTTTATCTTTTTTAATATGACCCTTCTCTCTTATCTCTTTGTTTTTTCTTTTATCTCTTTGTCTTATGTCCTGATTGGTGGAGCCTTGAGTACTTTTATTGTGTTTACAGTCAGCTTCATGTGTGCCTGTTTTTGTGTTCATGTCGAATGTAATTGTGGTTTGTAAATATGTGTCTAAAAGGATGTCACCTAACTGCAAAACAAATCTACCTACAGGTATAAATAAAGTAACTTGAACCTGAACCTACTCATTTTTGCAGAATTGCTGTAATTCAGCCACATTGGAGGGTTTTCCAGCATGAACCGCCTTTCTTCATGCCACAGCATCTCAATCAGATTCAGGTCAGGACTTTGACTAGGCCACTCAAGGGCGTAACTTTGTTTCAAACACTAGGGGGGTTGAGATCTCTGGCCATATAAGGATTTAAAAAAAAATCTTTTTATTATAGGACTGTCAGGTCATCAGTACAGGCAGTTGTCTCCAATGTCCTCTTTTTCATTTTTCAAGGAAAAGGATTTTTTTAAGCAAAAAATGACAGTATGTGGAGGAGGAGTGCAATATCGTTAACTTTGCTAAAAGGACAAGGCTAATATACCCCTTTATTTTGGCATTCCCATATTAGTAACAGTTGTAAAAATTAGTTCCCTAATTTACCAAATCTATATTCAGCCTTGTAATAGTCTATGCCACTATGAAGCAGCAGGCCTACTTAATACCTATTATGTGTTAAGTATTTCAGCACTGGCAGAACTCAAGTTTTGACTATTATTACCTGGTCATGTGTGCCTCCTGTGCCTCCTCTCTCTCTCTCTAGTCATCAGTACTGTCTCTCTGTCCCTCTGGAAACCTGTGCTGATTCTCTGGTTACCTTTACCTCCTCTCTCCTCTCCTTCTTGGTTCCCCCCGCTGCTGCCACATTCTTGCTCCTGATATAAAAAAAAAAGCTCAGTTAATGTTCAAATGGTTTAAAAGAGGTACTTCATGGACAGTTTTGGAGGGTATAATTCATGCTAGATTTTTCAATGCCAAAAACTTGGAAAGATGTAAAATATTCTTCACACATTTTTCTCTTCTTAACAGTGCAATCAGTATTAACTGAGGTTAATCTAGCCACTGAACGAGGCTTAATCACCATTATTCTTAACTCATTTTATTTTGTTATTAATCATTTGGGGTGATAAACACATTTATTCTGACAGGACTAATGTTTTTTCATTAAATTATGATGTCACTACCTGCCTCCATGTGTGTATTTCTTACCAAGGAGATGAACTAAGGACACTACTATGATTTAGTCAGCTAGACAATGACGAAAGTAACAGTTATCCTGCCTGCAGAGGCATTATGAAAACAGCACTCCACACCTTAGGCGCCTTGTCAGTAAGAAGGGAGGAAAAAGTGGAAAAAAAAAACACATGAAAGGGTTTAAGTTCAAATTGCCGATGGCCCTGCGATGGACTGGCGATCTGTCCAGGGTGTACCCTGCCTCGCGCCTGAAGATGCTGGGATAGGCTCCAGCCGCCCCGTGACCCGAAAAAGATTAAGCGGAAGAAGATGGATGGATGGATGGGTTTAAGTTCAAATTGCCGAACCCTAGTTTTATATAAGATAGCTCACACTGTGTTCGCTATCAGAGCCAAGACCTAGCCAGCTAACAAAAAAATAAGGACATTTCAGGTGAATTTGGAGAAATTTGGAGGGGGGGTGCTGAGTGACCTCAGAAGGACCTATAAAATAATCTGTAATATCTAAAAAACCATAACAGCACAAACAAAAACTATAGCGGCACAAACAGCACAAATATTTTTGTAGAGTTTTGTGTGGTGGTGGTGGGGAAGGGGCATCTTCACTCAGGTTTTTTATATAATTTGGCGACTTTTCCTCTCTTTCATTTGTAACACTGTGAACTGGCAACTTTTCCCACCAGTTTTATAAATTTGCAATCCCACAATGTAATGAAAAATAAACAGTACATATTATGAACACAGAGCTTCCTCAGACTGGGAGTCACCCTCAGGAGTGCCCCGGTTAACCATAAAGTGGAGCAAACGCTAATCTTCACACGCTAATGTGCTATCTGAGGTTTGTTTTGACTTTGCTAACGGAGCTAAACCCTGAGATTAAGATCAGGCCTGAAAATAGGAGCTGCTGTGACTAAGAATAGCCACTGACACACAATCTTCACAGAGTCACTGCAGGTTTACGTTAAGTAATACGTTAGTTAATGACCAATCCCTTCTGAGCAAAGGCTTTGGTTAAACTTCTGTGGAAAAGAACCATTTTCAGCTATTTTTATCACAGTAAATGAATAATTAAAATAAAATCTGCATGGAGCTATTAAACATATTTGAGCTTTAAAATCAAAAGTCTTTTATTTTACTAAACTTTTCTCACACAGATTTTTTTGCATAAACTTTAAAACTTTTTCATTTGTGATTTTGGGATGTTTTTGCTGCAAATTTGTGGCCTTTTACTGCTTAAATGTGCAGCTTTTCTTTCACTCAGATCTTTAAATTTTCACAGAAATGCACCACTTTTTTCCCCATCAATGAAAACCATGTCTGCACCAAATCAGCATTTAATTCTTTAATTTTTTTCATGCACATACAACTTTATATATAACTTTTCCCAGTCCAAAATTGTTATCTTTTTATTGTTAATGTGTGTGTGTGTGTGGGGGGGGGGGGGGGTCTGCTAAAAAAATTGTACCAACTCACCCAAAATGAGATTTTTTCCATGTAAATTTTTATACTTTAAGATCTTGGTTGTCCATCAATCCAATGATGACCATCCCTCGTGTGTTAAGTCCTCTTCTTGCGTGCACACAGAGATGGCTGTTTAGGCCGATCCTTGATCGGCAGACACGGCTGCAGTAGGGGCAAGGAAACTGCTCAGGTAATGACGCCTTTCTTTGTGCCTGTGCTTCAGCTGCATCAGCTCGCCTCTTCTCTTCAAAGTAGTCTCGCGCCTGGGCAGTGAAGGCGCGCCAGCCTGGCCTGTCCATAGCCTGCAGCTCTAATTGTTTGGGAAGGATGCCAGTGTGCCTGATGTTGAGCTTCACGCAGTCTTTGAATCTTTTGCGTGGTCTGCCTTGGTTCCGCTTCCCAGAGCAGAGTTCACCGTGCACGACCTGCTTGGGCAGCCTGTGGCCATCCATCCGGATCGCATAACTAACCCATCGGAGCTGGGCTTTCAGAATCATGGCCTCGATGCTGGCCATCTCAGCTCTGTCCAGGACGTCATGGTTTGTGACCCGGTCTTGCCAGTGGATGTTCAAGATCATCCGTAGGCTTCTCACGTGGAACTTCTCCATCTGCTTCAGGTGTTTTTTTTGTACACAGTCCACGTCTCACATCCGTAGAGAAGGCTGGTGAGGACAACGGCCCAGTACACTTTGAGCTTCGTGGACAGCTGGATGTTGTGCTGGTTCAGGACGCGAGCTCGGAGACGACTGAGAGCTTGACTGGCCTTGCAGATTCTGGCGTTGATCTCCTTTATCCAGGCTGCCGTCGTTGCTGATGGTGCTGCCAAAGTACTTAAAGTCATCTACCATCTTCAGTTGGGTACCCTCGATGGAGATGGAGGGGGGAGGGATGGTGGAGGCAGGTGCTGGTTGGAACAGTACCTCTGTCTTGCCGAGGCTGATGGTGAGACCAAAAAGGTGGGAGGCTTCTGCAAACTTATTCACGATGATCTGGAGGTCAAACTCTGTGTGGGCCATGAAGGCACAGTTGTCAGCGAAAAGCGCTTCCAGGACAATCTATGCATAAGATAATTAGGTGATAATTATTTCCATTATTTTTTTTATTTTTTTTTGCAGCTTTAAATTTTATATTTGCAATTTTTTTGCATGAATTTGTGACTTTATATATATCACAAAACCTGAATATTTTCTTGTAAATTTGATTTAGATTTTTTTTTTCTTGTAAGTTTGCTACATTTTTGTATAAATTTGCAATTTTCAAACAAATATGTCACTGTTTTTGGCATAAATTTATTACCCCTACATTTACATTGCTAAAGCCCAGTAGGCGATTTGTTAATTTTTAACAAGGTGGATGGTGTCATGTCCACTGCATAATCTTGCAGCGAACATATGAATGGATATGAGCCCAAAGTGCAGTTGTCAAAGATGGCCCTCAAGGACCATTAATGAGACGCATTAGGCAGCCAATGAGTTTGCATATTTAATTCAATTCAATTCAATTCAACTTTATTTATATAGTGCCATTTCACAACAACAGTCATCTCATAGCACTATCAACTGTAGGGAGGACCCCCACAGTTGCAGAAAGACCCCAGCAATCAGGCGATCCCCTGTGAGCAAGCACTTGGCGACGGTGGAGAGGAAATTCATATTTATTAATGAAAGATGACGATTACAAAATAATGAGCCACGTGGGGCAAAAACACAAACAAGAACTTCGGCTTAGACACAATGAAGAAATACTCAGACTAAGGAATAAACTTACGGAGAACGTGAAGATCAAGAGGGTGACTGAAGCCGGGCATAGGGACTCCAGCCAAACGTTAGGGAGACCAACGTTACGCGTGTGAGGTCGCAGCCCCGAGTAACCTCGGCTGCTCCCTTAAATAGGGCTTAGAGGATTAAACAGATAATAAGAACTAATTAGTGGAATGTAATCCAGCTGTCACTGCACAGCTCAGCTTTGACAGCTGGAAGCCCCGCAGAGATGCTGTCAAAATAAGAGCCCGGAAGGCCATAAGGAAACTAACACAGAACAGGAGGAAAATACTGCATGATCCGAGCGTGGACCATATCAACGCTCAGACCATGGCAGCAGTAATGTAACGTGTTTATTTACAAAAGGGTAAATATACAAAATGTCCAAATGACAGTCACTGAGACAAGATGAGACAACCGGCTACAAACTCCTTTGGCTTGGATTAAATGCCAAACGTGCTCCAGGCATGTGTGAGTGTGCGTGCGTGCGTGCATGCATAAGTGTGCATGTGTGTGCATGTGGTGATAAAATACAGCCGGTGAATGTCTGGCAAGAAGAGGAAGTGTGGCCGTAGGACTGGCAGAGAGCAACGCTCAATTAATCTGCCAGCTGGAATTAATAAGCAATAATCAAAGACCTACGACCACAGAACGTGGACGGGGTTGAAAACAACCCTGAACATGACAGATGGGGGTATTCACCAATTTAGCATGAGGTACAAATGTATAAATGTGAATTAGGTACAAATTTGCAAGAATACAGGTGCAAAGATTTGATAAAAGATGCCAATTTTAAAATTAAAAAGGTTGCAAATTAGTTTAATTACAGAAAATAAAGATTTAAACAACATCTAGATGAGTGTTGCAAATTTATAAGAAAAAAAGCTGCAAAATTACTCAAAAAAATGCAAATTTTTGTGAAAAAGTTGCAATTTTTATAAGAAAAACGTTGCAAATTTACAGGAAAAAAGTTGCACATTTATGAAAAAAGTTGAAATTTTTCAGGAAAAAGTTGAAAAGCTTGGAGAAAAAGTCACAATTTTTTTAAGATAAAGTTGCAGTTTTATAAGAAAAAAGTTGCAAATTTACAGGAAAAAGTTGCAAAGTTTAGGGGGAAAAGTCACTTTTTTTGGAAAAAGATGCAAATTAATGAAGGAAAATTGTAGATTTATGAGGGGAAAAGTTTCAGATCTACAAGAAAAAATAACTGATGAGAAAACAGTCACAAATTTATAAGAAAAATTTGCAAATCTATGAGAAAGGTGAAAATTTACGGGAGGGGTGTAAATTTATGAGAAAAATGTTGCAAATATTTGAGGAAACAAGTCACAGATTTATCAAAAAAAGTTGCACATTTATGTTAAAAAAGTTTAAAATTTACAGGAAGAAAAAAAAATTGGAAATTTATGAGAAAAGGGCACAATTTTTAAGGAAAAAATTGCAAATCTACAAGAAAAAAATACAATTTTATGAGAAAAGTTGAAAACTTAAAACTTTTTTTTTTGAATTTCTGCTTAGAATTGGTCATTCAAAGTCATGTTATTCAGGCCTGTAACATGATATGGATAAAACAGACTTCCCTGGATTATAAAACAGACTTTCTTCTGCTCCTGACTTACCTCTGTAAGTAGGTTATGTGACTGATTGTTTGTGAGCAGGACTACTCTGAAACGTCTGGTCTGATTTGTGCTCAGGGATACCTGTTAGCAGGGCCGTATAGGTTTTTGGGGGCCCTATGCAAGATTGTGTTTGGGAGCCCCTATTTTTGAGTTTAAATCCTTTGCTGTGCTATGAGAGATTGTCAGGTGGGCTGTGGGAAACTGTCTAATTTCACGTTCAAAAAATAATGATAGAATTGTTGCAAATAATTTGCCGTTGTTGTGAGTCTGTGTGTGCAATGTAGTGACTGATGTCAGCGGGTAGCAGTTTGAACACAATAATGATGATCTTCTTCTTCACAGCTTTTTATGGAGGTTTTCATTGAGTGTTGAGGGGGATGATCCCCCTTGTTGGCAAAATGACCCCAAATCTTCCCCTTTGTTATCCTGCCATCCCCATTCATAGGTGTAACTCAAGGATGTGGCGGGGGGGGGGGGGGGGGGGGGGGCATCACTGTCCTCAAACCAGGAAAAAAGACAGAATTGTTTCCCCAGTATCATCATAAACCTTTCTAAAGCATGTTACAGAACTGAATAAAATGACTTTGAATCACCAATTCTAATGCAAAAGAAAAAAAAATAAATTTTCTAATTTTTCTCAAAAATGTTCAGCTTTTTTTTTTATAAATTTCTATTTTTTTCTGTTACATTTGCCACTTTTTTCATAAATTTGTTACTTTTTTGTCATAAATTTGTAACCTTTTCTCACACATTTGTGACTTTTTTTGTCATAGATTTGCAATTTTTAATTTGCAATTTTTCTATAAATTTTCAGCTTTTCCTCATAAATTTGTAATTTTTTGTCTCATTAATTTACAACTTTTTTGTCATAAATTTGCAATTTTTTTTCTTGTAAATTTACAATTTATTTTCTATCAATTTTTAACTTTTTTCTCATAAAATTGTAACTTTTTTGAGTTGTTAATTTGCAACAATCACCTGAATGCTAATGCTCTAAAGTAAACTAAAATATAATGCATAAGCATCCCAAAATGATTAAACAAAAAGTTGATAAACCCCAAATTAAACATGTAGTCTCTAAATCTAATGATTTGGCCTCTTTTTCTCCTCATAATTTAAAAATTAAATGTTTGTTAAATATTAGGTCTCTAACTCCCAAGTCTATGTCAGTCCATGATCTGTTAATTCAAGATTCAAGATTCAAGATTCAAAGATTTTATTTGTCAATACTAATATGTGTACAGGACATACAGGAGAACTGAAATGTCGTTTCTCTCTCTTCAGTGGTGTGTGCAATATATGAAAAGGGAATAAAACAGGAAAAACAACAGCAGCAGTCTATGTACAGTAATGCTACCCATAGTGCAAATAGTGACAAAAGATAAAACCGAGACATCCCATAGTGCAAATAAAGATAATTAAAACCCAGCAATCCTATATACAGAAAAAGTAGAGCAGTAATACTCATAGTTGCAAGTTTGATGTGGTAGTGTAGGTGCAGACAGTGACAGATTGAACTGCACATGTCAATATTGCAATAACAGACAGCAGCAGATATGTCATTTGTGCAAAGGGTTGAAGTAAGGTGCAGAAACATACAGCAGCACATGTATTACTGTTGGTGTGCCAGTCTTTCTGTGCCAACAGCTAGTTATTGTGCGGGTGAGTGTGTTGCGGTCCGAGAGTGGACAGACTTCAGGGTCCTGATGGCCTGGTGAACAAAGCTGTTTAGCACTCTTGTGGAGCAGGCCCAGAGGCTCTGGCACCTTTTAATTGATCACCAGATTGATTTACTATCTCCAGTACATTTACATCCTCATCCATCAAGTAATTACATCCATCAAGTCTCCATAAGAGGCTTGATTAGGGCAAGAGGAGTATGTTGTTTTAAATGAATCAACTCCCTCTGGTTATTTAAACTGTCAAAATCTTAGAAGTATTGCTCATGGAAGAGGAGTAGCAACAATTTACCATTCCAAATTACTAGTTAATGTAATTAGTAGCTCTGTTCTTCAAATAATCAATTCTTCATTAACATTAGGCCCCATTCCACGTGCTTTTAAAACTGTTGTAAATGTTACCAGCTATGGAAAAACCAGGAACAAGTCTCCCAAAGGGTATTTTGAGTTAATTACAGATTTCAAAAGTGTGGAATCTCAGCTTCCCAATGATGTATAACACATGAGAATCTGAAAAGATTTGAAGAAAATATGGCCATTTGAATGTCAGCACCTCTCAAACTACTTCTCTGAGAAAATCAGATTCAAAGTTTCCAAGGATTGTCACCTTCCAGGGGAGCCAGGTGGGGGGCAGTAACAAAAACTGGTCATTTCCATGACTTAGCATGAACCCAACCCCCTTACAGTATTTATCAAAAGGAGCTCTGGAAACAAGCTGGAGACAGGCAGCTTAAGTAGCCACATGCTTCTACCTCAATGTGCTGCTGATTCTCTGGAATTTCCCTATTGCAGGACTAATAAAGGCTTATCTTATCTTATTGTCCAAATTGAATAACAAAGACGTATGAATAGCCAAACAAACCGGATATGTAAATCAGCTGTGGTACCCACGTCCCCGAAACTAGGAACGCCTCACTGATATTTCCCTCTGAAACTATATTTCAAATACAACGTTTACAGTTTTCAAATCTCCCATACCATTATTTGATGAATGGAGTAGCTTCTTCATGATTTCAACTAGCATATTTTGCAAAAAAAAAAAAAAAAAAAAAATCACAAATTTAAAAATAAAAAAAAGCATTTCAGTGTTTTTTAGGAATCACATGTGTCATGGGCAGCGAGAGCGCGCCCCCTCCTTTCTGTGTATCTCTCCTCAGGTCATCACCACACCTGAGTGAGAGGACACACCTGCACCCTCTCATCAGCCAATGTTTATAAGGAAGCACTCTTCAGTGACTCGACACTGGCTCGTCTGGGTATACTGCCTAACAAAGACAGCAAGTGTATGTTTCATACCCGTAAAGAAAGTATTAACCTGTGTGCTTTTTCTCCTATTAAGGTTGCTGCCATCATGCGGGTGTGTCACCAGGACTGCACGCGCTCTCCTGCCATATCACCGCTCATCCACAGCATCCAATCTCCACCCAGTCAGGCACCACCAGCTCCACTCCCCTCACCCTGCTGGTTTGTCTATTTTCCGCTGGGGCCCTGCCGGTTCTCCTTCGGAGCTCACGTAAGTGGTAATTTGGCCAGCCCATTTTCCCCTTACTCTGTTCCTCCTACTCATGGCTCTTGTCTTCTCTCCACAGGCTGTTTTCTCTGGCGAGTGACCATTTCTGTAGCTGTGCGTTTATTTGGTATTAATAAAGTTCTCAAACGTGTTTATTGTTTGATTGCTCTTTTTGTTGCTGCATCGCGCACGTGAGCTGATTGTTATCACAATCATGACAGAAAAAGCCAGCCCTGACCTCGGCTCAGCAGGTGCAGCAGCGGGGCAATCAGCTCTGGATCACTTAGAAGCGACCGAGCATCAAATTGCTGTGATGGCCCAGCAGCTGCAGACTATGATGCAGCAATTAGGAACTGTCATGCAACATTTGGCCAATGCGGCTCAGCCGGCTCCTCCACCTCAGCCTACTCCCGTTGTTCAACCTTTGGTACACTGTACCACCTCCATTCCCACACCTGTCCCATATGTGGGGAAGGTGGGGAAGTGCAAAGAGTTTCTTCATCAGGTACGGATGTATTTGGAACAGGTCAGGGGGAATTACCCGGGGGATTTTGCGAAAATTCAATTTTTCAAGTTACTGCAATGGGATCGAGCCCTTAGTTGGGCTCAAGCCACAGCAGACAGCCCGGAAGGGCAGGGGTACACGTTTGAGCAATTTGTGGTTGCTTTTTCCCATGCATTCGACCACACCGAGAGTCAAGGGAACATTATGAGCTGCCTTATAACTCTCCGCCAGGGTGCTCGGTCCATGGCCAAGTACTCGGTGGAGATTTGGGTCAAAGTAGTGGACTCGGGGTGGCAAGTTGTGTTACGCAGCGTGTTCCTCCACGGGTTAAATGCCCACCTCCGTGACGACCCGGCGGTTTATGCAGTTCCCAACACTCTCGATGGTCTTATCGATCAGGCTGTGAGCTTAGATAACCACTACCGTGAGCACGCGAAGGAGCGACAGTCCTCCTTTCGCCTGTCCGCCGAGAGGGTGCCCACCTTGAGGACTGACACTGGGGGGGGCTGGTCCTCCTCCCAAGCCGATGGACCTCAGTCGGTTCCAATTGACCGATGATGAGTGCCGGCAAAGGAGGAGGACTGGGGCATGCATGTACTGTGGTTCTGTGAAGCACAGTTGAGACGAGTGCCACCAGCGGCCAAAAGACGCAGCCCGTCAGTAACCGTGGGGGGTCTGGCGGGTGGGACCAAGTTAACTCCCCCCAGCAATTTCTCTATTTTGGCTCTCGTGCAATTGCCAGGAGTCGAGAGGAGGACGATGGCACTTGTGGACTCAGGGGGCAGAGGGCAATTTCGTGTTGGCCTGGTTCATTTAGGACTTGGGTATTCCGACACTTAAATTGCTCCAACACCAGAAAATAACCATCATATCTGGCCGGGAGGTTGCAGTAGTCACCGAGCGCACGACACAGGTCGCTATCCTTCTTTCCGGGAATCATTGGGAGGAACTCACGTTCCTAGTTCTCCCAATTTCATCTTCCCTGGTGATTCTTGGTTATCCGTGGCTCCAGAAGCATAACCCCATTATAAACTGGGGGCAAAATTCCATCTCCTCCTGGAGCCCATTTTGTTTGGCTAACTTTACTTTCAGCTGAATGTTCTCCGTCTCTCCCTGTCTCTCTCCCTCCATTAAAGCCGCCGGACCTCAGCCTCATTCCCCGAGCATACCATGAATTGGGGGAGGTCTTCAGCAAGTCAAGAGCGCTGTTGCTTCTGCCTCATTGCTCTTATGACTGTGCTGTGGATCTCATCCCAGGGGTGAGGCTGCCGTCCAGCCGACTATATAGTATTTCTGATCTGGAGAGGGAGGCAATGGAGAATTACATAAAGGAATTGCTGAACGCTGGCCTTATTTGGCTATCTTCGGCTCCTCTCAGGGCCTGGTTCTTCTTCGTGGGGAAGGATGGCTCGCTGCGCCCGTGTATTGACTACTGGGAGCTCAGTGCAATAACAGTCAAGGACAAATATCCTCTGCCCTTTGTTGAGTCTAAAATACCTTAAACCCCAGTTCTTTGATACGACGGCCAAATAACCAGGCTGAGAGATGAAGTATATTTTCCTTTTTTTTACTGAAAGTGAGATATGGATACAAGCAGCGCTGGAACACCACTCTTTAGGCAATTCCCCAAGAGAGTGTGTGTTACCCCAAAATTGAGCCCTATAGTTTTTATAAGCTTAACCACTCCCTCATGCAAGAGAGAGGGGTTTTACTGTACCTCATTGTATCAATACACTTCCGCTTATGTGGCAGCTCTGCTGTGTGCAGAACTGATTCTAACTGATTTCAGCAAATGAATTATAGGGTGTAAACTAAACTCTGCAGTGTAGCATGTGAAGTAAGCAGATAAAGAAGTGTGAGAAAGACAGAGCAATCATGTAATTTTACCGACACCTTGATTGACTCCATGTTTGAACTCCTTCAGCGCTCACGGGTGTTCACCAAATTAGATTTGCGCAATGCTTACCACCTTATCCGCATTCGGGAGGGGAACGAGTGGAAGACAGCGTTTAAAACCCACTAGGGGCAGTTTGAATATTTGGTGATGCCATTTAGGCTCACCAACGCCCCCCGCTGTCTTCCAACAGTTAATTAACGACGTCCTCCGCAATATGCTGTACCAATTTGTGTTTGTCTATTTGGATGATATTTTGATTTTCTCCCGCTCGCCAGAGGAACACGAAGTACATGTAAGAGCCGTCCTACAACGGCTCTTGGAGAACGAGCTCTATGTTAAGGCCAAGAAGTGAGTTCTCCACTACATCTACCACCTTCTTGGGCTTCATAGTGGCTGAAGGGAGACTGATTGCCGACCCGGCCAAGGTGAGGGCAGTGCTCGATTGGCCAACTACCCATTCCCTTAGGGAGCTTCAACGCTTCCTCGAGTTTGTGAACTTTTACCGCCGGTTCATTTGGAACTATAGTGGGCCCTGTTTTTCAGCGGTTCAACTTCACCATAACTTACTGGTCTGGCTCTCGGAATACCAAACTGGACGCGTTATCGCACAGGTTTGATTCCAAGGAGGTAGCACCCCCTTCCCACCATCAACCCATTCTTCCCTCTACCTGCATCCTCGGTACCCTTACATGGCATATCGAGCAGAAGGTCTGTCAGGCCCAGTCCCGGGACCCTGTACCAGCAGGGTGCCCCCGAAACTGCCTGTACGTTCCAGCTGCCCTCCGCAGTGATGTCATTCAGTGGGGTCACACCAGCCACTTTGCCTGTCACCCTGGGATCACCCACACCACGGACCTAATTCGGCGGGTGTTCTGGTGGCCCACACTGTGGCCGGACTTGCTGGAGTATGTGCGAGCCTGCCAGACCTGTGTCCGGGGCAACTCAGACTCCTCCCACCCGGCTTGACTTCTCCATCCTCTGCCCATCCCTGGTCACCCGTGGTCTGACATTGGTCTGGATTTTGTGACTGGACTTCCCCCCTCCCACGGAAAAATGGTCATCCTCACCATCGTGGACTGCTAATCTAAGGCTTTTCACCTGGTGACTCTCCCCAAACTCCCCTCGGCCTTGGAAATGGCCACCCTTCTCACCAAGCATGTGATCTGCCTCCACGGCATTCCTTTAGGCATTGTGTCTGACCGGGGCCCCCAGTTCACATCCCAGGTTTGGAGAGACTTCTGCCAGACTCTGGGCACCACCGTGAGCCTCTTCTCTGGAAACCATCATCAGAGCAACAGGCAGAGGGAGCACGCCAACCAGTCCTTGGAGGCCACTCTCCAGTGTGTAGCAGCCGAGAATCCCTCCGCCTGGAGCACGTACCTGACCTGGGTGGAATATGCTATGAACTTGGCCGTGTCCACTGCTACCGGACTCACCCCTTTTGAGGCATCATTGAGGTATATGCCTCCGTTACTTCCAATGACCGAGAGGTAGGTTGTGGTTCCCTCCGTGGGGGTCCACGCTCATCGCTGTCGGCGCCCCTGGAGGTCCACGAGCGCCACCCTCGCCCGCTCTGCCGAGAGCAACCAGGCCATGGCCGACAGGAAGCGGGTGCCCACCCCCAAGTATGCTGTTGGACAGCAAGTCTGGCTTATGGTTACTCAGATTCCCCTGAAGGTCAGCTCCAAGAAACTGTCTCCCCACTTCCTGGGGCCTTTTACGATCTCCAGAGTGATCAATGACGCCTCCGTGCAGCTAAAGCTTCCACCGACCCTAAGGGTGAACTCGACCTTCCATGTCTCGCATATCAAACCCCTCCTGGTCAGCCCCCTCTGCCCCCCACCCCATATCCGCCTCCTCCTCCCTGGATGATTGACAGCCACACCATCTATACGGTCCATCAGATTCTGGATGTTCGCCATCGAGGCCGGGGCCTGCAGTACTTGGTGGATTGGGAGGGCTATGGCCCGGAGGAATGCTCCTGGGTTCCCACGTCCTTGGTGCTGGACAAAGAAATGCTCCGGGCCTATAATCAAGCCCATCCCGAGAAGCCTTGTGGACCACCAGGAGGCACTCCTAGAATCAGAATCAGAATCAGAATCAGCTTTATTGCCAAGTATATTTACAAGTAAACATACGAGGAATTTGACTTGACATTGGGCACGCACGTTAGGCGCATCCAATGACGCGGCAGCCATGCAAGGCGCCTGTCATACAGTGGGGGTAAAGAGGGGGAGGGGGGGGAGGGGAACACAATAGGCAGAGAGAAAAAACATAGTTAATCAGAATAACGCTCGTATAAGCTCATATAAAGCTCAAATGAGCCAAATTTTGATTACACAGAAAAAAACCCTCTATGCACAATTAGCAGACAATAGCTCACACATTAACAAAGCAGGAGAATTGAGAGAGTCAGTGTATGTATATTTGTGTCAGTTTACGTGTATCAGTCATTCATGTAATGTTGAATGCAGTGTAATGTAGGTGTGTCATTGCTAGTGAACAGCAGAAGGCACCCTCTGGCAACGGATAGATGTTATTCAGTCATGTGTTCTGTAGTCCAGACACATGATAACGCTGTCCTTGGAGCTCTGTCTGCTGAAACAATAACAATTGTCGAATGTTTGGGTAAGCCACCTTCTCCAGCCTTATCTTCATCAAGGAGGAATGTAAACAAGGGCACCAAAACAAGGTCAGATCTGCACAGTGCACTCAGAGAATAGAATTTCCCTCTCTTCGATTCTGTGCTTCATAATTTCATACAGGCTTGAATTATGCTTTAGATCATTCTCTGGAGAGCACTCAGCGATCCTCAGATGTTATCCACCTACCGAAACATAGGTAAACATGTCCAAGAGAGTCCGTTCTCTCTTCAGTGCATGCCAGGTGGTAAATTCCATGTTAATCCTATTTGCCGCTGACAGTCAGTGCTCCCCCCAGCTGGACAAATTGTTGAATTTGTTGAAGGAGCTACGCCGGGGTCCGCATTTGATTAGCTCACCCAAATAATTTCGATACACAGGAACTCCAGGGGCCAAACAGAAAAAACCTGTGATCAGTTCAATCTTCAGTCGAATCACACAGACACATGAATTCCAATGCCATGAGTCTTCCTTGGGTTCCCCCTGACCCGATTTTCTTCTTTTAAAGTGGTGACAATCGCATAAAAGCCGCTTTTCCAGATCCATAATTTCCATTTGGATTAAGATTCAGCCAGAAGAAGAGCGAAAGACAGACATCGCAAGCAGGGAATAGTAAAGGAGAGGAGAGGGAAGGAAAGGCGTCTGCTCTCTCTCTAGAAGCCGGAAGGGGGTGCCCTTTCATAGGCAACAAGAGCACGCCCCTCCTTCCTGTGTATCTCTCTTCAGGTCATCACCGCACGTGAGTGAGAGGACTCACCTGCACCCTCTCATCAGCCAGCGTTTATAAGGAAGCACTCTTCAGTGACTCGGTACTGGTTCGTCTGGGTATACTGCCTAACAAAGACAGCAAGTGTATGTTTCACACCGGTAAAGAAAGTATTAACCTGTGTGCTTTTTCTCCTATTAAGGTTTCTGCCATCGTGCAGGTGTAAGATAAGATAAGATAAGATAAGCCTTTATTAGTCCCACAATGGGGAAATTCCAGGATTGCAACAGCACAGGGATAGTAACACTCAGAGCAATAATTAAGAAGATACGAAAAATAAAAATAAGAGCAGTGAATATACATACGTACAAATAAACATATAAATATATATACACACAGTGCGGAGCATTGTAGCAAGATGGAATAAACAGCATAACCGTCTACTTAGTTATCCTACATAGTATGAATATGTACCCATACATATTGTTACCCTCCGTAGCGACTGATATTGTCCCAGTTGTATGCTGGAGGGGACCATTTGTGTAAGTCTGTTGCGTCCTTTGCATTCATACTATTAGGTCATCACGTTTTTTTGCTATCTCTGCGAGCAGCCCTGCTTAGGTTATACAGTCTGACAGCCGTAGGTAGGAAGGACCTGCGAAATGTCTCGGTTGCGCACCTAGGATAATGTAGTCTACTGCTAAATGAGCTCCTCAGTGCGTTCAGTATATCCTGCATAGGGTGGGACTCGGACTCCAGCAGAGATGACAGTTTAGCCACCATCCTTCTCTCTCCCATCTCCTCCACTGGGTCAAGGCGTTGCCCCAGGACAGAGCTAGCTTTCTTGATCAGTTTGTTCAGTCTCTTCCTATCGGCTGCTGTAATGCCGTTGCCCCAGCAGACCACTCCAAAAGTGATGGCTGATGCCACCATCGTGTCATAGAATGTCTTCAGCAGCGCCCCTTGTACACCAAAAGACCTGAGCCTCCTCAGTAGGAACAGCCTGCGCTGTCCCTTCTTGTAGAGTGCGTCGGTATTATGTGACCAGTCTAGTTTATTGTTCAGATGAACACCAAGGCAGGATGTCACCATCTCAATGTCCGTTCCCTGTATGTTTACTGGTGCTGTGAGGGGCTGTCCTCGCCTGCGGTAGTCCACCACCAGCTCCTTAGTTTTCCTCGCGTTGATCTGGAGACAGTTCCGATGGCACCAGTCCACGAAGTCCTGGATAAGTCCTCTGTACTCAGCTTCATCTCCGTTGGAGATGAGGCCAACGATCGCAGAGTCGTCAGAGAACTTCTGTAGATGGCAGTGTGTTGTGTTGTGTGAGAAGTCCGCAGTATAAAGGGTGAACAGGAAGGGAGCCAAAACCGTTCCCTGGGGGCCCCTGTGCTACCGATGATCGTGTCGGACACACAATCTCAGGTTCTTACAAACTGTGGCCGGTTAGTGAGGTAGTCCAGGATCCATGATGACAGGTGCTGGTCCACCCCTGCGCACAGCAGCTTGTCCTTCAGGATCATTGGTTGGATGGTGTTGAAAGCACTGGAGAAGTCAAAGAACATGATCCTCACTGCATTCCCGGGCTTCTCCAGGTGGGACAGAAAACGGTGAAGGAGGAAGATCACTGCATCCTCCACCCCAATGCCATGCTGGTAGGCGAACTGGAGTGGATCCATTGCTGGTCCCACGAGGGGGCAGAGGTGAGCAAGAAGCAGTCTCTCCAGGGTCTTCATCAAGTGAGACGTCAGGGCCACTGGTCTGTAGCCATCAGTGTGTCACCGGGACTGTGTGTGCTCTCCTGCCACATCACCTCTCATCCACAGCATCCAACCTCCACCCGGTCAGACACCACCAGCTCCACTCCCCTCACCCTGCTGGTTTGTCTATTCCCCGCTGGGGCCCTGCCGGTTCTCCTTCGGAGCTCACGTAAGTGGTAATTCGGCCAGCCCATTTTCCCCTTACTCTGTTCCTCCTACTCACGGCTCCCGTCTTCTCTCCACAGACTGTTTTCTCTGATGAGTGACCATTTCTGTATCTGTGCGTTTATTTGATATTAATAAAGTTCTCAAACATGTTTGTTGTTTGATTGCTCTTTTTGCTACTGCATCGCACACGTGAGCTGATTGTTATCACAATCATGACAATGTGTAGCATCAATCCGCTTTGGCTCCAATCTATAAAATCACTCTTCACCTTAGAGAAATTGTTTCACCCAAAAGTCTGGTCAAGAATTGTTTCCGTCACCTAAAAACCACAGTTTGGAAACACATTCCATGGTAAAAGGGACAATAAGGATCCCATTTCATGCAAGGAATGGATTATTTTGCCATCACAGTGTAAATCCCTGAACTTCCTCCCAACAAGGCATTTTTATGCTTTAAGAACTGTTTGAAGCCTTCCAGATATCCTTCAGTGCATTCCACAGGTCACTAGGAATTATCCACAGCTCAACATTACCCCCTGGTGGATAACTCTGGAGTATGTTCACTTTTGCCTCCACAAGCTGAACTGAGGTTCATGAATGAAATAACTCCCTTTTAACAAAAATTCTCAATTTTCATATTATTTTCTTTTTCAGGACACCCTGGAAAATCAAGTGGGACTCTGACATACCATTCTGGATTGAAATGTTTCATTAATCAATGATTTTAAATGTGTTGCATGTTTGAAAATGCTTAAATGAACCTAATTCTAATGCATTCTAATGTTAATTATAGAAGGACAAGTTTATAAAAGTGTATGCTCACTGAAAGTTAGTCATGAATCACTGAAGTTAGCTTAGACTTTATACATAAGTATATACTGTAATTTGAATGTCACAGTTAATATGTGTGCCTTCTAAAACTTACTCAAGTCATCTGACTGGCTCAGCCAATCACCAGGCCGTCTCTGTTGGACAATATCCCCTTTCATTCTATTGGCTGGTTACAGACAAAGGACTGTTTTCTTGTTGAACCAGAGTTCATTCAAACCTCCTGCGAGGGGAGACAAACTTGTCTCTCCAATTCTGTGACTTTGATCAGACTTTGAACTATCTCCAATTTATTTGGACCCAAGGAAGCCACTGAAAAATTTTCCTGTTGTCCGCATGGAATATTACGTGGCTGGCAGCCTCATTATCGGCGCCGGATCTCAGCTTCTGACTACTTGTCCCTGGGAATAAATAGCTGCTGGCAGATATTCTCTGGTATAATCTTCAAATAAAGCTTCAGCTCCTGGATCCAGCTAGAAGCCAACACACCAAGGTCACGTGAGCAAGATTCCGTTGTTTCATCTACTGAATAATGTGATGTCCATCGCCTTAAGTATGTCATAATTTGTCTCAGGTTTAAATTATTTCATAACTCTGATCGGCGCTATAGAATTAAAGAGAAATAATATTCCTGTTTTCATTAAATTCCGGGGGGGGGGGGTTGTTGTTGTTGTTGTTGGTTTTTTTTACTTTTTAGAGTAACAGAATTTTTTTTATATAATCAACTTTTATAATTTTCTTCATAAAATTTACATCCAGTTTCCTTAATGTTTTTATTACAGTTATTTCAGTCTCCATTTCCATCACAGTTGCCAATTCATACTAAGGTTTTCTTGGTTCCACAAATGTGATTACACTCTGTTGTTCAATAATCAGTTACAAGTTGAATGTGATGCTTGATACATGATCATTTCACCTTACCAACAAGTCCGTTGAATGTAATGTCATTTATTCTGAGTCTGATCATTAAAACTGTAAATGGTATATGGAAAGTTCTGTTGATTTCTTCTCCTGTGTTTGTTTCTAAAGTCACCCAGCTGAATTCACAAATATTTGAGGCTGATTGATTGAAGGTATAAAGGTTAGTTAGTAATAAATTGTCCGAGTTTTTTGACCGGTGCCCCTTTATGAGCATCTTCCTCTTGTTTGTGAGTGTTGGTGGTAACACAGTAAACCTCCTTTTCTACATTGGACAGTGCGGTGGCGCAGTGGTTAGCACTGCACCAGCACAGCAACTCACCCTTGGCCATGGGATCCCTGGTTCGATCCCAGCCCCTGGCCAACAGTGATCTGTGTGGAGTTTGCATGTTCTCCCCGTATCTGCGTGGGTTTACTCCGGGATTTCTCCTGTTTCCTCCCACAGGCCAAAAACGTGCAGGTTAGGTTAATTGGAGACTCTAAAGTGGCCCTAGGTGTGAATGTGTGTGTGAATGGTTAAGGGATAGCGCCGTACCATGGCTGCTTCATCTGTCCAGGTGGATGCCCTCAATTTCCCCTCTGGGGATCAATAAAGTATACAAATACACCTTTAACTCTAGATGTTCTATGTTCCTACATATATTTATGGTGCCGCACATGAGGCTGGGTGTTATGTCCATAAAACGTGGCGCAATAATGAGGAGTGTTAAACTACACAGGACTTTATTATATGACTCACACTGATACAGAGACCCTCCCATTTGGCAGAGATGTGGTCAAAGAGACCACCCCTCTGCCACGCAGCCCTCTTATACTCCAGGTGGCGTCACCACCCGTGTCACACCATAAAGAGTCCTAATAACAACACTACCCCCCCCCCCCCCCACGTAGAAAAGTCCAAAATGCACACACACCATTTACACCCTCCCAAATATATAGCTTGAATCACACACTAACAATAAACAAGATAATTAGGCCTATCCATGCACACAAACAACTAAAACTAGAGGGGGACAGGTGGTCTACTGTCCCACCTCCACACGGCTAGACAGATTAAACTGCTGTCTTTATCAATATATAGTCCATGAAATAAAAAGCTACCATGTTCCTAATGCAATGTAAAATAACCCCATAAACATATATACTTACAGGTAAATCCTCAGTTCAACAACCAACCAGTCAATATTTACATTCACGCCCTGCTATTAACACACCCAACAAAACCACCCCATAACCCGGGTGGGTTATGGGGTGGTAACACAGTAATATATGCCCCCAAACACATTGACACAAATGTTACTTGGTTGTCTTTTTTTTTGTAATGGGCAATTCACATAGCAACTCGGCGCAAGAAACATATAGATTACATAGCCTGAACGATGCACACATTAATATTTCAGCAATTCACACATGAACAACATGCAGAACACATTAACTTGGGCAATCTGCAAAAACATATTAAACACATTGCCCCCCTTTAACTTATCAGTCACACACCATGGAGAGCCCACCCCCTAGAGACCCGTCAGGAGGGTCCCGACCAGAGCGTCATCTCTTTTTGGCACCTGGGGATCACCCATGCCAGTACCAAAGCGTTTCATCTTCCTCATAAACATGCCACAGCTTGTTGGAGTGTCTCTCTGTACCATCTTTCAGCTGCAAGTAACCGTCCTCCTGAACAGCCACCACCTGTGGCCGCCCCTGGTCCTCCTGTCTCCTCCACTTCCTGTGGGCTCCACTCAATCGGGCCTCCTCTCTGGGTCGAACCAAATCAGCTACCCCCAGAGGAATCCTGCTCAGCTTCCAGTGTTCCTGTGTGGCCCATCGTTTAATCATTGCCAGCTGGTCCTGCCCGGCTCGTTTTCATTTTATACACCGGCAAAGCCGTTGTGACCCCCTGCTTCTCGGTACCTCCCAGCCGAACTCCAGAAGCAGAATGAGTCAGCCACTTGGCTCCATCCGCCGTCACGGGCGTCCCACAGCGGCGCCCAGTGCCTCAGAAAGGGCAACTTGGGCTCTGGCACAGGAACCCTCCCACGATTGCCCAGGATGGGGTTGGTCCTGTTTGCTTTCCACATTACTAGGCCAAGGTTTGTTCCATATTACGTCATCTATCACCGCTAGCATCAGTCGGTTCCATAAACCACAGCCCAACCACTCCTCCTCAACACCGCTGATGGAAAACCCCAGTCTATAAAAGAGGTTGCAGCCCATCACATTCGCTCCACCGCCAGTCACAATAAACTTCAGGTTAATGGCCACCAATGATTTATAACGGGCCGTCAGCTCCACCGAACCCACGACGGGCAGCCTCCGTCCTCCATAGCCACACAACGGCTCTAAAGAACCTCTCAGCTGATGATATGGGAAGAAATTCCTCACGACGGGCCAATTCAACACCGACCTTACTGCGTCCATGTCAACCAACAATGGTACCTCCACTCTGTTCAGTTCCACTGCACAATATGTATGGCCATCGGTGTCTGGGGAAACGGTGTGGATAACTGCGGGAGTTGGAGCAGGGGTGTCTGCTTTACGTCGCTGTTCCCCTTGCTAAAACCTATTACAGGCCCTGGCAAGGTGATACAGGAGTCTGAACTTGCCACAGGGTTTGCCTCTCGCCAGACACTCTCTCGCCTTGTACCAGTGCTTTGTGGACCCACAACCCTAACACTTGGGTGATCCCGGGGCAGACCTCATCTTTACAGCTGCAGCACATTCCTCTTCTTCGCTGTCTTTGCTGTCGGGATCCACAGCCTACGTCGTTGATTGTGAGTCATGGCGGCGTAGCGTAGCTCTCTCACCAAGGTCATGTGATAACTTGTCCGCCGCTTCACACTATTGGGCTATCTTCATAGCCCTGGCTAGACTTAATTTGCCAGAGTGTGTAAGAAATCTCAACCGAGCTGATGAACACAGAGTGTGCTCCACCAGCTAGTCGCAGATCATTTCTTCCTCTAAGTCACCAAACTGGCAGTCCCCAGCCAGTTGCCATAGGTCTGCAACATAATGTTGCACCAACTCGCCGGCCCGCTAGAGGCACTGTCGAAACTGGACCCTCCTGACGATGACGTTTGTAGGCACTTGACAATGTCGCGCCATTCACTCAACTGCATCATCGAAGCTATCGCTAGCTCCCAAGGTAGAAAGGATACGTTTCCTTCCATGCCCAAACTGTAGACCAAAATCACCCTTGCTCGTACCTTCTTCTGTTCACCCAGGTTCAGTGCCACTAAGTAGCTTTTAAATGCGGCGAACCATCTCACCCAAGGTACCAGAGGCTCCCCCGGAAACTCCAAAAATGGCCGAATTGCAGACACACCAGCATCCATAACTTTTTCCTTGTCGTCAAATGTTATGTCGGTAAAACATGGTGCAATAATGAGGTGAGTGGTGAACTACACAGGACTTTATTATATGACTTACACTGATACAGAGACGGTCCCGTTAGGCAGGGAGGTAGTTGAAGAGACCCTCTGCCACGCAGCCTTCTTATACTCTGGGTGACGTCACCACCCGTGTCACACCATAAAGAGTCCTAATAACACTACACTGGGTGCACTCTGAAACAGCCGCAACAAAGAATCAAAGAATATTAAGCCATAAGCTGTGTGTGTGTTTTGGTCAAATCTTATCCCCTTAAAAAAAAAAAAAGTGGAGGGTTTTTTTGTGTGTGTGTGTGTGTGTGTGTGTGTGTGTGTGTGTGTGTGTGTGTGTGTGTGTGTGTGTGTGTGTGTGTGTGTGTCCTGCACCCAGGGGCTACAGTGAGTGCCTCTGTGTATTGCTGATCATGAGGGGGAGGAGGGAATTCGGCCCACTTTCCATCCTGGTCAGTCATTTCTGTTTGTGTTTAAAGCATGCTTCAAAAAAGCGTTATCATACGCTGAATTAATTAAAATAAAAGACAGAACCGCAACAAAATCCGGTCCATTTCTTTTGTTAATTTACCTCATTCAGCGAAATATTCCAGATGGGACAAAGTAAATTAACCAGTTTTTTTCCTCTCCTCATGTGTATAATGGCAAATCCCAATTTAAATCACGCTGGACACGCAGCCTGATAAAAAGTTATGGAGAGGAAATTGAGGTAACAGTGCTGAATCGCACACAAAGTTAAAGTTGTAAGGTTATTCTTGCATGAATAAAATGAAAACTGAGGAGAATAACTCACCAGTTTTGAGAAAAGAAACAAGATGTGGTTAGTGGTAGATAGACTGCGTCCAAGATTGCGGGAAATGTGCGCACTCACATTCTCACATGACCAAAATGGCTACATGCACAAGAACTGCGTATGTGCAGATTAAGCAGTGCAGACACCATTTTGAAAGCCGCCAGAGTGAGTCACCCTAGATGACATTTTAGAGCTGAGACAGATAGACCGCCTCCGAGCAATATCAAACTGCCTCCATCTCATCTTTGTTGTGATATGGTGCTATATAAATAAAGCTGAATTGAATTGAATTGAATTGAATCTTGTAGTCAACTATAAGAACTGCATTCCTTTCATGAAGTTACACCCAGATTAAAACAGCGCAAATCTATTAAGCTGATTTATAACCAAATCGATTTTCCAAATTAACTTCAAAGGAATCCATGTCATTCAGAATAACCTAAATTTAAAACCAATTTAAAGTTTCTATGCCAAAAGCAGCGAAAAAGAAACTTGTTTGCTGTTGAAGGTTTATCCTCATTGGTGGACTACATTTTCCATCCATCCATCCATCCATCTTCTACCGCTTTTCCGGAGGTCCGGGTCGCGGAGGCAGCAGTTCAAGCAGAGAAGCCCAGACTTCCCTCTCCCCAGCCACCTGCTCCAGCTCTTCAGAGGGGATACCAAGGCGTTCCCAGACCAGCTGGGAGACATAGTCTCTCCACCGAGTCCTGGGTCTGCCCCGGGGTCTCCTCCCAGTGGGACGTGCCTGAAACACCTCAAGTGGGAGGCGTCCAGGAGGCATCCTAATCAGATGCCCATACCACCTCAACTGACTCCTTTCAATGTGGAGGAGCAGCGGTTCTACTCTGAGCCTCTCCCGGATGACTGAGCTCCTCACCCTATCTCTGAGGGTGAGTCCAGCAATCCTACGGAGAAAGCTCATTTCAGCCGCTTGTATCCGCGATCTCGTTCTTTCGGTCATTACCCAAAGCTTGTGACCATAGGTGAGAGTAGGAACGTAGATTGACTGGTAAATCGACAGCTTTGCCTTAGAACTAAGCTCCCTCTTCACCACAACAGACCGGTACAACGTCCGCATCACTGCAGATGCTGCTCCAATCCGTCTGTCGACCTCTCGCTCCATTTTCCCCTCACTCGTGAACAAGACCTCAAGATACTTAAACTCCTCCCCTTGGGGCAGGAGCATGTCCCCAACCCGGAGAGGACAATCCACCTTTTTCCGGCTGAGGACCATGGACTCGGACTTGGAGGTGCTGATTCTCATCCCAGCCGCTTCACACTCAGCGGCAAACCGTCCCAGCAAGAGCTGTAGGTCATTGCTGGATGAAGCCAACAGGACAACATCATCTGCAAACAACAGAGATGAGATCCTGTGGTCACCAAGCATGACACCCTCCATTCCCTGGCTGCGCCTAGAAATCTTGTCCATAAAAATTATGAACAGGACCGGTGACAAAGGGCAGCCCTGGCGGAGTCCAACTCTCACTGGGAATGACTCCGACCGAGTGTTGGCAATACGGACTAAACTCTCACAACGGTCGTACAGAGACCGAATAGCTCGTAACAACAAGCCCGATACCCCATACTCCCGAAGCACCCCCCACAAAAATCCACGAGGGACGCGGTCAAATGCCTTCTCCAAGTCCACAAAACACATGTAAACTGGTTGGGCAAACTCCCACGAACCCTCAAGAATTCTCGAGAGGGTAAAGAGCTGGTCCGATGTCCCACGGCCAGGACGAAAACCACATTGCTCCTCCTGAATCCGAGGTTCGACCAACGGCCGGACTCTCCTCTCCAGTACCTTGGCATAGACCTTCCCAGGGAGGCTGAGGAGTGTGATCCCTCTAAAGTTGGAGCACACCCTCCGGTCCCCTTTTTTGAAGAGAGGAACCACCACCCAGGTTTGCCATGCCAAAGGCACTGCCCCCAACCTCCATGCAATGTTGCAGAGGCGTGTCAACCATGACAGCCAAACAACATCCAGGGCCTTGAGGTACTCGGGGCGAATCTCGTCCACCCCCGGGGCCCGGCCACCAAGGAGGTTTTTAACCACCTTGGCGACCTCAGCCCCTGTGATAGGCGAGTCATCCCCCTCGTCCCCAAACCCTGCTTCCTCTGTGGAAGGTGTATCAGTGGGAATGGAGGTCCAGTGCTATGTGGATTAGGTGGCGGTCAAAGGCGGAGATTTTGGCGGACTGATCCCAAGCTTTCTAAACTGGACTACATTTTGCTGCATATAAAGACAGTAGAAGCATATAAAAGCATACACTATATTTAATCATTTACCTTTTGTTCTTATTAAAGACAAAAATAGAATGATGTTTTTACCTTCTTTACATGTTTCGACTGTGCACTGCAGCCTTCGTCAGAAGAGTCGGACTCTTCTGATGAAGGCTGCAGTGCACAGTCAAAACATGTAAAGAAGGTAAAAACATCTCCTTTCTATTTTTGTCTTTAATAAGAACAAAAGGTAAATAATTAAAAGAAGACAAAATGAACCTACTTGAGCTACTGTATTTAATCGCTTATCTTAACCACACATTTTAATCTCAAAAGTTAAAGGCACATATATTTACACATTTTATGCAACAATTGCAAACTGTTGAAGCTATATACAGTATATGTGTGTGTTTTATTTATTTATTTATTTATTTTAAATGCTGCATTGTGTGATTTCTTCCACAGGAAGCCTAATTCAACTTAAGGATTCTAATAAATGCTATTGTTTATTCAAGATTGACCTTAAAGTAGTGTTAACCCTGTGCGTGCTGGTAAGGGATTTAGTGATTCACTGAATATTTACCAAAATTTTTCAAAATAGGAAACCACATTAATCAGTCAACACATAAAGCCCTAAGTGTTATCTAAAGTCAATGTGCTATTCTTGGTTCATGTTTTTCTCCACGGGAAAAGGAAAACCGTAACCAACTCACTACCTTTTGCCAGGATTTAACAGAAAAGAAAAAAAGGTGAAAACACTGATTATTCTGTAAATAAAAAAAACTTTATAGATAACAATCAAACAAATTACCATTAGCTTTAATCCAAAGAAATCCTTGGTGGCAAAATACACAAAAACAATTCACTTGTGTTTCCTAATCTGTAAATATTAAACATTTAAAAACCTTTAAATGACAATTTGCTTTAACAATAAAGACAGTTGTAGAGGAGCTGAAAATGACGAGGCGATTTTGTATTAAAAACAGAGTCTTTAATGAACAGCTCTCCTATCTTGTCTCATCTGGTGCAGAGCTTGGCAGAAGGCAAAGAGGAAGATTTCTGCCCAGCTCGCTGGTTAAATACAGGCACACATCAAAGACATGCAAAACACAAGCCGACATCCCCCGTTATCTTAATCCCCCCATTGTCCTGTTAACTCCTCCCTTTGTCTTGGGAGGTGATGGGAAAACCTCTCCTCGCCTTAGGGGGCGAAGGTGTCAAGTCTGTCGCCGCCGCGTCTTGTGACGTCATTGATCTTCACACGGCGGTGAGATTCCTTTGTCCTTTCGGAGGTGTGAAGTTCCTTTGCATATGTTGTCCCAAACATTTCCACATGCTCTAACATATGCAGGTATGGAATATATGAGTAATATATACCACAGGCCCCCCAAACAACTAGGAAAGGACACAGAAAGATTCACAGTCTAGGGTAATTACTAAGACATACTACGTGTTACAGCTGTTGCCACAGAAGAAACTTTCAAGCAGCCATGCTCCTAAGAGAGTTCAGTGAAAACATAACAGCATAGTATAATCATAAGTCAGTCCTAAACTGTTGCAGCACAATTAGCGAAAAATTGCAGAGTGGTGTAATCAGTCCCTGTGCAGTCTGGGTTTTAATCTTCTCCCAAAGCTGCTGTAGGTTGGTTTAGGCGTCCTGCTGGGACCTTCTTGTGAGGAATCTGCAGTGTGGGAAGGAGAGAGATTATTTGTTCCCTGCCTGGGGGCTGAGACTTTTCCCTTGGGGGGTCTACCTCGCCGAGGTGCTCGAGCCAGCTGTGCAGGTTTGTCTCTCAACAAGAAGGCAGGTTTGAGTCTGTCAATGCTGACCGTTTCATTTCTATCCCCATAATCAAGTACAAAGTGTTTGTCACCATTTTCCAGCACTCTGTACGGGCCATCGTATACTGGGCGTAACGTTGGTTTTAGAGCTTCATGCTTAACAAAAACAAACTCAGCGTTTTTTAAAGTTTGAGGAACAAAAACTCGTGGAAAGGAGTGATGAGCTGGACCGTGGAGAGAGTCCGGTCCGTTACTGCCTAAAAACCTTGGGACTGGGAGGTGCCCTGGTTCCGGGTTTTCTGGTAAAAATTCACCTGGTAGTCTAATAGGCTGAGCAAAGTCTAATTCTGCAGGGGAAGCGTCTAAATCCTCTTTAGGTGCCGCACGCAACCCCAATAAAACCCAGGGAAGTTTGTTTACCCAATTTGTGTCCGTTAATGAGGCTCTGAGGGCGGCCTTTAAGGACCTGTGAAAACGTTCGCATAACCCATTAGCCTGAGGGTGATAAGCGGTGGTACGGTGAATTGTTGCCCCTAAACTGTTGGACATGGCTGACCAGAGCTCTGAGACAAATTGAGGCCCCCTATCTGACGTGATGTCTGATGGGACACCGAAACGTGCCACCCAATTTGTTAGAAAAACGTGAGCGACTTCCTCCACTGTAGTTGCCGCTAGAGAGACTGCCTCTGGCCAGCGCGTGGTGCGGTCTATCATTGTTAGCAGGTGTGTGAAACCCTGGGAGGAAGGTAGTGGCCCCACGAGGTTGACATGAATATGGTCGAACCTTCTAGCAGGGATTGGAAAAGGCTCCAGAGGGGCTTTTGTGTGTCTGTGTATTTTGGCGCGTTGACAAGGAACGCAAGTTTTTGCCCATTCTTTTACGTTTTTGCGCAGGCCTGGCCACACAAACTTTTCGGCAACCATTTTGACCGAGGTGCGCACACCTGGGTGTGCAAGGGAGTGAATTGCGTCGAAAATGCGGCGGCGCCAAGCAGCTGGTACTAACGGGCGAGGTCGGCCGGTTGAAACATCACATATTGGGGGGGCACGCCGTCGCGCAACCCTTTTTTCTCCAGCCTTAACCCTGTTGGTCCAGACAGGAGCACGTGCACGTCTGCATCACTGCTTTGTTCTTCCGCCATGGCTGCATAATCTATCCCTTCATGGATAGGTGCTGCGTATGTGTCTGCGTTAGTGAAGAGTTCCGCTGCTGAGGCAGTGTAATCTGTCTCCTCGCGCTCTGGCGGTGCCACAGCACGAGAGAGACAGTCCGCTACTACGTTAAGTTTGCCTGCTACGTGTCGAATGTCTGTGGTGAACTCTGAAATCGCAGCTAGCTGTCTTTGTTGTCTGCCCGACCATGGTTCTGAAATTTTAGCCATAGCAAAAGTGAGCGGCTTATGGTCCACAAAAGCCGTGAAACTCCGCCCTTCTAACCAAAACTGGAAGTGGCGAATGGACAAATGAAGCGCCAGCAGCTCTCTGTCAAAAGTGCTGTATTTGCGTTCAGTTGGGTTTAGCGATTTGCTAAAGAATGCTAAAGGTTGCCAGACCCCACTGACAAGTTGTTCTACAACTGCCCCTATGGCCAGGTCTGAAGCATCTGTGGTTAGTGCAATGCGGGCCGCGGGATCTGGGTGGACTAACATTGTGGCGTTAGCTAGGGCGTTTTTTACTTCCGTGAAAGCGCGTTCGTGCTCCGGGGTCCATTCGACCGCGTTGGAAGCTTTCTTTTTTTTAAGCGCGTCATATAGGGGCTGCATGAGCTGAGCTGCGTGGGGGAGGAAGCGGTTGTAAAAATTAACCATCCCCAAAAATTCCTGTAGTGATTTGACCGTTTGGGGCCGTGGAAAACCTACTATCGCATGAACTTTGTCTGGAAGCGGAACTGCCCCCTTCGGGGAGGCTTTATGTCCCAAAAAATCAATTTGCGATACGCCGAATGTGCATTTGGCGGGATTGATTATTAGTCCATGCTCTTCCAGCCTCTGAAAAACGGTAGTGAGGTGCTGCTCGTGCTCTTCCTCGGACGGGCTGGCTACCAGCATGTCGTCGAGGTAGACGAAAACAAAGGGGAGGTCGCGTAGGACTGCGTCCATCATACGTTGAAAAGTTTGGGCAGCGCCTTTGAGGCCGAAAGGCATTCGCAGGAATTCAAAAAGGCCAAAAGGGGTTATAACCGCTGTTTTAGGAATGTCTTCAGCTCGGACTGGGACTTGGTGATAACCGCGGACTAAGTCTATCTTTGAAAAAATGCGCGCACCCGCTAGATGCAGTGAAAAGTCCTGAATGTGAGGGATGGGGTAGCGGTCATGCGCTGTAGCGTTGTTTAATCTACGGTAATCCCCGCACGGTCTCCAAGAACCGTCGGATTTCGGAACCATGTGAAGTGGTGAAGCCCAGGGGCTCTTCGAACGTCTAACAATGCCCAATTTTTCAAGAGTTGTAAACTCGTCCCGTGCTATGTTGAGCTTGGCCGCGTCTAAGCGGCGAGCTTTGGCAAAAACGGGAGGTCCCATTGTTGGAATGAAGTGTTTAACCCCATGTTTGGCTACAGTGGCTGAGAATTCGGGGGTTGTGAGTGCTGGAAATTGGGTGAGGAGTTGCTCAAACTTACCTCCTGCCGTGGTGACGCTGGCCTGCACAGGTGGTGGAGAAACTCGAGCTGAGCATGGGATAGAAGCAAAAGATAGTGCATTAACCAGGCGCCTATTTGCTAGATCCACTAATAACCCGTGTGCACACAGAAAATCTGCGCCTAACAAGTTAAAACTCACCGCCGCTACAACAAATGTCCATCTGTAGCTGCGACCGTGAATGAGGAGGTGCAGGCTCTTTTCCCCGAACGTGTTGATGTCAGAGCCGTTGGCTGCCACTGCTCCGTTGCCCCGGGTGCCCATGGCTCGATCTGCGTGGGAGGGCATGACGAAACTCAGCTGAGCTCCCGTGTCGATGAGGAACTGCTTGCCTGTGTGTCCATCCGTCACGTATAACAGCTTATTTTTCTCGCCGAGAACCGCTGCTGTTAACTGCCCTTGGTTTTGGCGTTTTCCCGACATCGTGAACTTGCAGGGGGGAACGCTTTTGTGGGCTTTCTCGGCGAAGTGGTGGTGATAATAACAGACGTCGATCTGTTTGTTACGCTTGGGCCGCGCTGCTGTCACCGTGGGCTGGGTCTGCTCCGTGGGTTGTGGCTCTCCATGGCTCGGGGCGTCAGTTTTGAGGTCCACGGATGCCGCTGTAGGTGTCCGCTCCTTGCAGGCGTTGACGAGCCGATAAGCCTCGCTGGCCAGTGTGCGGAAGTCTTGGTGGGTGTTGCACTTCGTATTGGCGAGTGTCCCTCTCATGTGTGGTGGAAGCGTCCTGAGGAAAATAAACTGGAAAAGGAAATTGTTGTTGTCCTCCTCCTTAAGCTGCAGCAAATTCTCCATGAGGGCCTTCGGATTGCCCCGTCTGTGGCCGTAGACCGCCAGGATCCTCTCGGCTCTTTCCTCCGCTGGTGGGACATAGTTCGCCACGATGGTCGCCTTGAGCGTCTCATACTTGTCCCGGGCCGGTGGTCGCCGGATCAAGCTCCGCACACACTTCGAAGTGGCGGAGTCGAGTTTGGAGACGATATGGTAGAATTTTGTATCGTCTGCTGTGATGCCCGCCAGTATGAACTGGGCTTCAGCTTGTAGAAACCAAGAGGCGGGGTCTTCTCGCCAGAAGTCTGGCAGCTGAACAGCGACGGCGTTTGTGCACACCATCACTGTTGTGCCCGCCGGGTGAGAGTGCCTTGCCTCGGCTCTCACGGCGGTGCTGGAGCTCGGTTGAGCCCTCTCAATTCCTTCTGCCGGAGGGGACAGCTGTCTGTCTGCTCCCTCGTCTGCGTCGTTGCTGGCGTATGTCAGAGTCGCCACGGATGAGTCGCTTGAAGAATGCCTCCGGTCCATACTCGCGTCAAGGTCACCAGTGTAGAGGAGCTGGAAATGACGAGGCGATTTTGTATTAAAAACAGAGTCTTTAATGAACAGCTCTCCTATCTTGTCTCATCTGGTGCAGAGCTTGGCAGAAGGCAAAGAGGAAGATTTCTGCCCAGCTCGCTGGTTAAATACAGGCACACATCAAAGACATGCAAAACACAAGCCGACATCCCCCGTTATCTTAATCCCCCCATTGTCCTGTTAACTCCTCCCTTTGTCTTGGGAGGTGATGGGAAAACCTCTCCTCGCCTTAGGGGGTGAAGGTGTCAAGTCTGTCGCCGCCGCGTCCTGTGACGTCATTGATCTTCACACGGCGGTGAGATTCCTTTGTCCTTTCGGAGGTGTGAAGTTCCTTTGCATATGTTGTCCCAAACATTTCCACGTGCTCTAACATATGCAGGTATGGAATATATGAGTAATATACGTATACCACAACAGTCATCTTTAACTTGAAAAGGAAGTGAAAACGTATAACCTTAATTTTCTAAAGTATTTAACCTTTTTTATTTTTGTTGTTCCCTTTTTGTAAATAAAATCATTACTTTACAGTGACATTCAACAAAAATTCCAAAGCTAGTTATTGATGACCATTCCAATACTAGGCTTTGAAAATTTAAGCAAAGAAGTCAATCCACACAATTTTTTTTCTGTGAAATACAAATCAAAAGACAGTTTCAACAAACAAATAAATCGAAACATCTCCACATTTTTAAACAATCCCAAAATTCTACCTCCCTTCTTACAAGCCTGTAAGATGGAACAAGTTCTAAAAAGAGCTTACAACTAACACTATTATAAAATAACACTCAAAGTTAACCCTTGACTAACAAATTTTGCTATAATCAACAAGATGATTTTTAAGCTAACTAACAACCAATGGTAAAACATGGTGGGTCAACAGACAACAGACTGATTTACCAAACTGGATGACCTTTAAGAAACATTGGAAGGATGGACATCTGATTTTACATCTAGCTTCACAACACGGGTCAAGAAAACACAGCCCGGTGATCTGAAGCAACTCAGTGAAGACCTTTTGGGTGACTACACTGAAAAGCCACAAGAATTGAATTGAATTGAATGAATTTATTTCGGATAGTACATTACAGGTTAAAAGAAACTGTATAATATAACAACAAGGTCAAATTAGACAAAGACTCCTTCTACTATACAATTCCACGTGAGTTATCCGAAATGGGTGATGGCTGAAGCCGCAGCTTATATTGCCCACCCATATTCCATCCAAGAATTCAAAGGAGAAAAAAGAGAAAACAAGACAAGAGCGATTACAATTTAAAACAAGGCTAAGACAAAATATGACTGAGAGAAAAAGAAAACTGAGCTAGTCTAAGTTAAGCGGTTACTATTCAAAAACAAATCTAAGACATAGTGTCACAGAGAAAAAAGAAAAACTAAGCTATAACACAACACAGGCTGGAAATGTCAATCCTTATGTGAGTTTACATGTCGTCTTGTAAATATGTTTGGAGTATTTCTTCCTTTAGTTTTTGTTTAAATTGTCCAAGCTTTGTACATGATTTTAATTCAGGTCCAAAATCGTTCCATAATCTGACACCTTGCACTGAAATACAGTGTTGCTTGGTAGTTGTTCTCACTGTAGGCTTTTGAAATATACATGTTCCTCTGAAGTGATATCGTTTCTCCCTTGTTTGGAACAACTTTTGGATATTTGCGGGCAGTGATAGATTCTTCACTTTGAACATTATTATTGCGGTTTTAAAGTCGATCAGATCTTTCAACTTGAGAGTTTTTTGTTTAAGAAAAAGTGGGTTTGTTGGTTCCCTGTAAGCTGCTTTGTTGATTATTCTAATAGCTCTCTTTTGAAGCATAAAGAGTGGATATATGTTTGTTTTATATGTATTTCCCCATACTTCATTACAATATGTCATGTATGGGAGTATTAATGAATGATACAAGGTGTATAGTGTGGGTTGATTCAGCAAATTTTTCACTCTGTGTAATATTGCAATTGATTTGGATACTTTACCTTTTATATAATTAATATGTGGCTTCCAACACAGTTTGTTATCAATTATTACTCCAAGGAATTTAGTTTCGGATACCCTTTCAATCTCTACACCATTTACACTGAGTTTGGGTACTGGGTAGTTGTGATGGTTGTTAAAGACTATAAATTTTGTCTTGCTTAAATTGAGCGTTAATTTGTTTGAATCAAACCACAGTTTAAGCTTTCCTAATTCCTTTCCGAGTGTATCCAGAAGTTGTTCCAAGTTGTTTCCACTGCATAGCAGGTTAGTGTCATCAGCAAACAATATTAAGTCCATTTTTTCTGAAACTTTACATATATCATTTATATACATATTGAATAATAATGGTCCCAAAACTGAACCCTGTGGGACTCCACAGGTGACCTTCAGTAGCTCTGAGTTTTTGTTGTTAACACATACAAACTGATATCTATTCTTTAAGTAACTTCTTAACCAGGACAGTGCTACCCCTCTGATACCACAATTTTGTAGTTTCTTTAATAATAGATTGTGATCTACTGTATCAAATGCTTTTTTAAGATCCAGGAATACTCCAACTGAATACTCTTTATTTTCAATGGCTGTTGATATTTTTTCTGTAAATTCCATTAAGGCATATGCTGTTGTCCTTTTGTGTCTGAACCCATATTGCTGCTCACACAATAAATCATTCTTCAGTATGAAGTTGTCAATTCTCTCATAGAATATTTTTTCAAGTATCTTGGAAAATTGCGGTAATAGTGAAATTGGTCTGTAGTTGGAGAGTTCCCCTCTGTCGCCTGTCTTGTAAATTGGAATTACTTTAGCTATTTTCATTGCATTGGGAAATATACCTGATTGGAGAGACAGGTTACAGATATACGTCAGTGGTTTCACTATGCATTCGATAACAGTTTTGACTAGTAGCATATCAATACCATCGCAGTCAGTAGATGTTTTACTTTTGAACGATTTAACAATTTCAATGACCTCTCTTTCGTCTGTGTTCTTTATGAAGATGGTGTCTTTTACAGCAGTGTTATTGCATATTGAATCACCTGTTGGCACCGTAGTGGGTATTTCTCGGGCCAGTTTAGGTCCAATGTTAACAAAAAAATTATTAAATTCATCTGCAGGTGAAGCTATATTCACATTCGGAGTCGATTTATTATTTTTTGGAGTGTTAGTTGGGTAGCTGGTATTTCTGCTTTTATTTCCAAGGATACTGTTGATTATTGTCCATGTATTTTTAATATTGTCTTTGTTTTTTTCCAGTTCTTTACTGTAATAGTCTCTTTTACTACATCTTATTATATATGTTAACTTATTTTTGTATGTTTTATACCGCTGCTCTGCTTCTTTTGTCCTTTTCTTTATGAAAGCTTTATATAATAAATTTTTCTTTTTACACGCCTTTTGTAGTCCTTTGGTTAGCCATGGTTTGTCAGTAAATTTGTGTTTAAGCTTTTTTTTAACTAATGGGCAGTTTTTTTCATAAAGAGTGGTTACAATGTTTGTAAATGTGTCATAGGCTTCATTTACATCTGATACATAGACTTCTGTCCAGTCTTGCTTCAGCAAGTCCTCTTTAAAAGAACTGATTGCGTTTGGTGATTTGTGTCTGAACGATTTTGAGATTTTTTCTGGGTTGGGCCCCGTGTGGCCATGGATAAGTGCAAAGATTGGCAAGTGGTCGCTTATATCATTTATCAATAATCCACTTTCTATTTTCTTGTCGAGAACATTGACAAACAGGTTGTCAATAAGTGTAGCAGAGTGAGCTGTGATTCTACTGGGATGTGTTATTGTGGGATATAGACTCATGCTGTACATAGAGTTCATGAACTCTGTAACTACATTTTGTTGTTGTGGATTAAGTAAATCAATATTGAAATCTCCACAAATTGCTACCATTTTCTTACTAGTAATATTATTGTACAGCTCGACTAATTTATCTCTGAATGTCTCAATGCAAGTTCCCGGCGTTCTATATATGCAGCTTATGATTAGATTTTTTGTTTTGTCTAGGTCAATCTCAACAGTAACACATTCCAGAATCCCTGGTAGTGCTAAGGACATTTCATTTACAAGCTTACATCTATATAGGTCATCAATATACAGTGCAACACCACCACCCTTTTTTTGAGATCTGTTAATGTTAAACATCTGATATCCCTCTATTGCCATCAGGGGAGCCTGGTCTGCATTAAGCCAGGTTTCAGAGACTGCTATAGCTGTGAATTTTCTGTTTAGCTGTTTTAAATAGTCCTGAATCTGTGAGAAGTTTTTGTTAAGACTTCTGCTATTGAAGTGTATTATTGACAGTTTACCATCTAATTGCACTTGACTTTTGAATTGCTTTTCAGTGTAATATTCACAGTGGTTATGAATATTATTGAAAAAGTGGTTATCAGGATCAATATCATTCTCCATCTCTTGTGGTTTATGTTCAGCATAGTGGCATATTTTTAGAGTTTGAGTTTCCTCACTCTGTGTTTCATAGTCAGTGTTCATCTGTATTTATCTAAGTCAGTAGCATCTCTGATCATTATACTTTTTGCTTGCTCAGGTGTTCCATTTAGTTTAATCCAAATTCTACAATTTCTTGTCCAGGTTGACTGTATCTTATTTTGTTTTTTTAGCATCCGTGCCTGCCGTGCTAATTCAGCGTTTTTTTTTTGTCAGGTGTTCATTTAGGTAAACTTGAGTTTCCTTTAGTTTTTTGGCCTGCCTCAGTATGTCATTTTTCACCCTCCTGTTCACAAAGCGCATCACAATTGATTTCTTTGTTTTGTTATCTTTCTTCGGTAAAGCATAACAGGCTGAGATCGCATTGGCTTCTACCTTAATGTCTTTATCATTAAGGAACTGAAGCACTTGGTTTTCTAAGGACATTGATTCACTTATGGAAGCATGTTCACCACTCAGTCCTGTAGCGGCATGGGCGTACGACTGATATCTGATGTCTAGTCCACTTATAACTATGTCATCAATGCGAGAACCTTGTTCAAGATCCTCAACGCGTTGCTCCAAAAGACGCCCGTGTTGCTCCAGGTCCATAATTTTTTTGTCTTTTTCTTTTATTATTGAATGTAGGGCTTGTACCTCCTGTATTAGGTCTAATATTTTGTCCTGCTGGCTAGTCACTTTGGCCAGTTCATCTAACACAAAGTTCAGAGTTTTTTTAATTTCTTCCATTTCCTCTTTTTTGGGTGGCATTTTACTGACCTGTGGATAGAAATAAGCAGAGAATCCGGCTAGGCCTCAACTAGCTCGGTCACTACTGGACCCGCCGCTCCTGCGCAGCTTCTCCGCCGAGTGACGCTGCTCAGCTCCGCAGATCACCGCCGTCTATCGCCTGCCTCCGTCTACCTGGCCAGTTGTGTCGTGCACCGCCGGCGCAGCCGGAATCCACCGATCACAGCCACTCGTCGCCGTCTGGCTAGGCGGCTCCTCCGCTGGGCCCCGTCTAGGCCCCGTCACCGACCGCCGTCAGTCTGGTCGTTCCTCGGCTGGGCCTCGCAATTGAGCACCGGTTCAGACCACTGTCCTGCTGGATCCAGGTGGCCCCCGTCTCTCACCAACGCCGCGCCCGAGCTCCCAATCGCCGCCTCGGTTGGTTCGTCCTCCTTTTAAATCCTTCTCTCCTCGGCTCCAGATGGCCAGATGTAAAGAATACCTTCTCACTGCTGCAGTTACTCTGGGTTAGCATCTGGGTTAGCATCAGAGGCGAGCCTTTAGAGGTCGGAAACGGGGCGAAACGGAGCCAGATCTACCAGAACCTTCACCAGGTCAGCACTGGGTCGTAAGGGTATTCCCCACGTTTGTTGGTAGCCAACAGAAGTCCTTATTTTGATGGTTTTGCTTAAAATTCTCGGCTCATATCAAGCATTACAAGTGCAGCACCGGAAGTACCGCCGGAAGTGAAGGAAAGGATCTCCCCAGTGTTTTAGGTAAGTTTGCACTAGCATTAGTCGTGAGATTAAAAGTAGCTGAGAACGAGCTAGAAAATCAACAATCCTCTCTCTCCAGGAAGAGAACAAATCGCTAAAGGAAAAACTGGACCAATCTCAAGATAAGCCCGACAATACTCAAGCTCAACTTGATGACACGTTACGAGATTTGGACCAGGCAGAATCAAGAAAGCGACAGTTGACACAGGACAATGACTTCCTTCACCAAGAGAACAGTGAACTTGAAGATGCCCTTCAGAGCACGAAGAAGGAACTCAGAAGGTCAACTTGAAAACGTGAAGTGTGACTACAAGGAATGTCATCTGCTCCTACAGAAGACACATAAAGACTGAGACTTCCGCCACGCTCCCTTGCCCGATTCCCGTTTCGAGTACAGACGATCGCATGGACAGCATATGTGTGCCCCTTCAGACCACAACCTTGACAAGATTGTGTGAAATATTACAAAATTTGATCCAGGTCCTACAGGTTCACCTGATACCAAAGCTCATTTACAAGACCTTGATTACTACCTCCGCAAGTACCCTGATGCTATGGTCGATGATCGCATCTATTTGATTAAACTAACATCTAACAGGTCAGTGTCAAAATTTTTAGACAGACAGCCGACAGATATCAGGACAGACTACATGCGACTCTGTGAAGCCATCGAAAAGGAATTCTTTGACGACTGCCTGCAATCAGGGCTATCGGCAGCCCTGGCCATGAAACAGGGTTGCTCAGAGCCTCCACAGGCCTACTACCAGCGACTCCTTGCATATTTTGGATCTCAAAATACAACAGGGATGGAAGAAGACCACAATTTCAAGACCCCCTTCATCCAGAACCTCCAACCCACTGTGAGTCACCACCTTGGAGTTACTGTTAACCCATGGTCAAGCTCAATAAGTCAGCTGAAAGAGTCTGCACATTATGCATTCCAAAAACAGTAACAAAGTTGCAACAAGCACGCTGAGCCTGCCGCTGTGCTAGCTATCAGCACTGCGTCTGACACCTTGGAGTTGGAAGGAGCCCCTTGCCATAATCCATCTCCTACACCACGATTACATAAAAAACAGAGACGTTTCTCCAACCGACCTCATCAAGGTCAAAATCAAACTAGGTCCTCTGGATCTCACTCAGGACCAACTTTGCGAAAACCTGACTACCGTCGTAGGCCATATTCATCAGATAGGCCGTGAGAACACGGTATGGACTCCCAAGATGACAGATACCGATATGAGGACACGCATAACCATGGCAAATGGTCTCCTCCACTTTGTCTCATAAGCTCAGAAGCAGAGACCAATCACAAACCGTGGAAGAAGAAAGAAACTCCCACTCTCAGAAGAGAAGATATACTGTAGAAGTTGTCAAACACCTCCTAGTGGAGATTAAAAGCAACAAAGAAAATGAAACTGCTAACATCCTAGCTATCGCAGCTATACCAACTCAGAACAAATGCTTTAAACCACGAAGAAAAGTCAAAAAGAAAATCCCTCTTACAAATGGAGAACAACTAAAGGACCCAGTGCAGTCCAATGTGTCATGGCCGCCAATCACGGCACCTGTGTGCGCACCTGCCGGTTATTGCCTGCGGCCTATTTATTCCCAACAGGACCAGTGCTGGGCGCGGAGTCGTCTGATTCCTTTGGTGAATCACGCCACTATCTGCCTCTGTGCTTCCCTGCACCGAATTCTCCTGCCTTCGGCTTCCAGGCCCAGCAGAATGACGTCCGGGTCTATTTACCCGGACCAACAACCAAGTAAGCTCTTAAGCTGCTAATCTGTCCATTTCCCCTGTGCACAGGAGGCGCCCGCCAAGGCGGACCTCCTTCTCCCTCCAGGCGGCAGACTTATCCCTCTCCTGCTCGGTAACCCGTGGACACTGTCTCCCTGGCTGCAGCTTCGGTGCGACATGAAGACTCGTCTACATCTGTTGACAGTAAGCCCAGTAGCATCTGACGTGCTGCATAGGTGTACTGTTGCTAATGGCCCTTGTCTCTGTTTCAGGGTTGCCAGTCTGTACGGTGCTCTGCCGGCCCAGCGGGAATAAACGGATTGCACACACTACATTACACTTCATAACCGCACTCACGCATCCACGCACTCACGTTAACAAATAAAGAACGATAATTCTGTTAATCCTGAGTCGTGTCTGTCTGTTGGTCACCTGAACCATGTCACAGTGCTGTTATGGCAGCCCAACCACAAATCAAAGACCACTCCTCTAAAAACATTTCACAAATCCGTATCGAACCACCAGTTCCATAATTTCTGTGCAATTTAAACGAGAGGGGGGTGGCATGAAAATTCTATCTTCCACTGACCTTTGAAGACGTGATATTTGAGGATGCTCTTTTAGACACCACCGCTGACCTCACTCTTATGTCATATAACCTTTTTGACAAACTACATGTACAGTAGCTGCTAACCGCACTCACAAGGATTTTGTTAGAAAAATCCTAGAAGATCTTTAGTCAAAAAAACAGGCAGGATCCGAGTTTCAACAAATTTAATCACTCTAGCCAGTGGAGAAATAATACAAAATAGTCTCAAAGCCTATTCAAGCATCATTTTGACTCAAACACACATTACACAGTTCTTTAAGCTTTCTGTTATCCAAGAGGTGGAGGAGAAAATGTCCATTGTGATTGGTTCAGTACATTTAGTCAAAACTTGGTGTACAGATTATCTCTCTCTGGTCATACTGTCCCAGTGTCACAGGAGCTATGCAAACCAGACTATAAACAAGATGATAACTAGTGCAGCTGTAGCCTTGATATTACACACACTTGAAATTAGACTTTAAGACCGAACAGAGGCCAGTGTAAGACAAATATGAAATTCCACAAATATAGAAGACAAATATGGAAATATTCTTTCATCCCCCCCCCCCCCCCCCGATGCCATGGAAGGCATCAGAAAAGAACTGCTTATGGCTTCTAAAACCCCATCTGGCAGCTATGCTAAGCTCCAATGCATCTGTATGCAAGAGACCCTAACTAGCTAACGATGGGGAAAGTCCGCCATCGGCCCTGCTGCCCCAGGCATTGGTTAAACTTTTTTTTTTTGAATGAATGAATGAATCTTTATTTTGGATAGATCAAAAGCAAAGACCAAAAAAAAAAAAAAAAAAAAAAAAAAAACAGAACAATACAACAAAGGGGGGGGGGGGGGAAATCCCACAAGGTCAAATCAAATAACAACTCCTCTGATTATACAATTCAACATAAGTTATCTGAAATGGGTGATGGCTGAAGCCGCAGCTTATATTGCCCACCCATATTCCAGCCAAGAATTCAAAAGAAAAACAAAACAAGAGTGATTACAATTCAGAACAAAGCTAAGACAAAACGTGACAAAAAAAACTAAGCAACAGCACAACACAGACTGGATATGACAATCCTTATGTGATTTTACATGTCATCTTGTATATATGTTTGGAGTATTTCTTCCTTTAGTTTTTGTTTAATTGTCCAAGGGTTTGTACATGATTTAATTCAGGTCCAAAAGCGTTCCACAATCTGACTCCTTGCACTGAGACACAGTGTTGTTTGGTGGTAGTTCTCACTGAAGGTTTTTTGAAATGTGCATGTTCCTCTGAAACGATATTGTTTCTCCCTTATTTGGAACAACTTTTGGATATTTGTGGGCAGTGATAGATTCTTTACTTTAAACATTATTACTGCAGTTTTAAAGTCAACCAGATCTTTCAACTTGAGAGCTTTTAATTTAAGAAAAAGTGGGTTTGTTGGTTCCCTGTAAGCAGCTTTGTTTATTAATCTAATAGATCTCTTCTGAAGCATAGAGATTGGATATATGTTTGTTTTATATGTATTTCCCCATACTTCAGTACAATATGTCATGTATGGGAGTATTAATGAATGATACAAAGTATATAATATGGGTTGATTCAGCAAATATTTCACTCTGTGTAGCATTGCAATTGATTTAGATATTTTACTTTAATATAATTAATATGTGACTTCCAACACAGTTTATTATCAATTATTACTCCAAGAAATTTAGTTTCGGATACCCTTTCAATCTCTACACCATTTACACTGAGTTTAGATACTAAGTTGTTGTGATAGTTGTTAAAAACTATAAATATTGTCTTACTTAAGCGTGAATAGAACCACAGTTTAAGCTTTCCTAATTCCTTTCCAAGTGTATCCAAAAGTTGTTCCAAATTGCTTCCACTGCATAATAAATTAGTGTCATCAGCAAACAATATTAAATCCATTTTTTCCAAAACTTTACATATACCATTTATATACATATTGAATAACAGTGGCCCCAAAACTGAACCCTGTGGGACTCCACAAGTAACCTTCAGTAACTGTGAGTTTTTGTTACCAACACATACATACTGATATCTATTCTTTAAGTAACTACATAACCAGGCCAGTGCTACCCCCCTAATACCACAATTTTGTAGTTTCTTTAATAATAAATTATGATCCACTGTATCAAATGCTTTTTTAAGATCCAGGAATACCCCAACTGAATACTCTTTATTTTCAACGGCAGTTGATATTTTTTTTCTATAAATTCCATTAGAGCAAATGCAGTTGTCCTCTTGTGTCTGAACCCATATTGCTGCTCACACAATAAATTATTCTTCATTATGAAGTTGTCAATTCTCTCACAGAATATTTTTTTCAAGTATCTTGGAAAATTGCGGCAATAGTGAAATTGGTCTATAGTTTGAAAATTCCCCTCTGTCACCTGTCTTGTATATTGGAATTTAGTTATTTTCATTGCATTTGTAAATATACCTGTTTGGAGAGACAGGTTACAAATATACGTCAGTGGTTTCACTAGGCATTCAATGATCGTTTTGATTAACAGCATGTCAATACCATCACAGTCCGCAGATGTTTTACTTTTAAACAACTGAACAATTTCAATGACCTCACTCTCGTCTGTGTTCTTTATGAAAATGGAGTCTTTTATAGCAATGTTTTTGCTTATTGTGTCACCTGTAGGTGCCATAATGGGTATTTCTCAAGCCAAATTAGGACCAATGCTAACAAAAAAGTTATTAAATTCATCTGCAGGTGAGACTGCATTCATACTCTGAGTCATTTTATTTATTTTTTTTTTTTTTTGAAAGATTGGTTGGGTAGCTTGGATTTCTGTTTTTATTTCCAAGAATATTGTTAAATATTGCCCATGTATTTTTAATATTGTCTCTGTTTATCTCCAGTTCTTTACTGTAATAGTCTCTTTTACTACATCTCATTATACAGTATATGTTAACTTATTTTTGTATGTTTTATACCGCTGCTCTGCTTCTTTTGTCCTTTTCTTTAGAAAAGCTTTATATAATGAATTTTTCTTTTTATACGCCTTTTGTAATCCTTTGGTTAACCATGGCTTGTCGACAAATTTATGTTTTAGCTTTTTCTTTACTAATGGACAATTGTTTTCATAAAGAGTGGTTACAATGTTCACAAATGTGTCATAGGCTTCATTTACATCTGATACATAGACTTTTGTCCAGTCTTGCTTCAGCAAGTCTTCTTTAAAAGAACTGATTGCATTTTGTGATTTGTATCTGAAAGATTTTAAAGTTTTTTCTGTATTGGCCCCCGTGTGGCCATGGATAAGTGCAAAGACTGACAAATGGTCACTTATATCATTTATCAATAATCCACTTTCTATTTTCTTATCAATAATATTAACAAACAGGTTATCAATAAGTGTAGCAGTGTGAACTGTGATTGTAATTACATTTTGTTGAAATTGATTTAGTAAATCAATATTGAAATCTCCACAAATTACAACCATTTTTCATACTAGTAATATTATTGTACAAGCTCGACTAATTTATCTCTGAATGTCTCAATGCAAGTTCCTGGCATTCTATATATACAACTTAAAATTAGATTTTTTGTTTTATCTTGGTCAATCTCAACAGTAACACATTCCAGAATCCCTGGTAGTGCAAAGGACATTCCATTTACAAGCTTACACCTATACAGGTCATCAATATACAGTGCAACACCACCACCCCTTTTTGAGATCTGTTAATATGAAACATCTGATATCCCTCTATTGCCTCTATTTCATTTCTTTAGGAGGAGAATGAAACAACAAAGTCATTGATCAATAAAAAAAATTATTAATAATAATAAACAGTGAAAGCAAAATGGTAATAAAAGCAAAATGATAATGATGAATGACAATAAAAAGGTATTAAAAGGATATATTAAGGATGTATGTGTGTGTGTTATAGAAATGTGTGTTTGCAGCTTATAAAAACAAATTTTAAGGTAACTTCAGAGATAAAAACCAAATATTACAAAACAAAACAATAATCATGATAATAAAGTGTAATGATGTAATGTAAAAACAAAATGAGAGTAATATAAAAACAACATAAGACCAAAATAAAAGTAACAAAAGTATTGTTTCAGACTTCATAAATGTATTTGCAAGTAGTACATTTGAACTTCACATCGTGATCATGCAACTCCTTTTGGTTTTCTGCATGTCAGTCATACTTTCACTTTGTACTTGGGTCATGGAGAGACACCTTGAGCTCATGCTGTTTGCTCATCATCCCCATCATCCCTGGTAGTTGCATCATGGTACATCACTAAGTTAACATGAACAAGTCTCATCATCATATTACAAAGACAGGGAATGGCACAGGAAAAAGCCAAAAGTATCACTACAAAAATCACTAACAGGTTTATGATGAGACTTCTCCATGAAGAGAATAACCAACTTAACCAGGTCTGTCCATTAGTAACATTGTCCTTGGCTGCAGCAGCCTGCAAGGCAGTGAGGTTGCGAATGGCCAAGGCAATCACATGATCATCTGCATCATTTTCAGGGATAAAAGTACAACAATAATCACCTACAACTGCACACACGCCCCCATGGGTGGAAGTTATTTGATCAAGAACTATTCTATTTTGGGTTAGCATAAGTCTAAGAGCCATTAGTTCCTCATCCATACCAGAAAAAGCAGATAAAGAAAAACTCACAAAAAATTGTAATCTGTGATTAGTTGTTTCAATCCATAAAGTGTTCATAGCCACTCCTGCCCAGGGAAAGAGTGCATGAAGAACAATCTGCCCTGCAGTTTCTAACTTAAATTCCTCTTGTATATCCATGCCCCAGATGGCATCATGTGGTACAAAGGAGGCATCTCTCTTCACCCTGCCCACCTGCCCTGCCGACATTATGATGGTGCTGTCAGTCACAACTACGGGGGCACACACTCCTCCCCACTTCATGGGAAGGTGTGAGTATGCCCGATGGCCACATAACCCCCATCCCCCTGTCACCGTGTGTGCCATATTTGTAGGAGTTGCAAATGGCAGCACTACAGAACTCTTGCAGATTGACAGTTCCAGACTGACAAGGAGGATCTTCAGGACAACATTTGCCCACTTCGTTGGTCCAGCAGGAAGCAGTACAGGGGTGAGATGCACTATGCACTGTTGCACACTTAGAAAGTGGTAAGCTGCCCAGAGAAACATTACCACATCCTTTTGGGCATAAGGGGAAATTCCCCGGTGAGATTAACCATGCCTTCACCAAGTAAGGGGTGTCTTCATGTTTCTGGTTAGTGGAGTCATAAGATAAGATAAGATAAGATAAGCCTTTATTAGTCCCACAATGGGGAAATTCCAGGATTGCAACAGCACAGGGATAGCAACACTCAGAGCAACAATCAGAAGGCAAGAAAAAACAAGCAAGCAAGAAGCAATGTAACAGGAGTGATTCAAAGTGATGCTTGCTGTGTTATTTCTGTACATAGTCTCTTGTAAGAAACAAACAGCTTGTGATAGTTCCATTAGTTTAGCAGTGACAGATATTTGACCAGCTGATATTGGGAGTAAGGAGCATACATAACAATTTGAATGATTAGCTGATTTGGCTGTGTAATTAGCATACTTCCACCACACATTACCAGCATAAACATGATCCTGATGGCCCGGACCTTCCAGCCAGTCATGGTGTGTGTGTATTGTATCTAGCCCTACAATAATGGAGGAGGGAAATTTGTGGCGGCGCCTTGCATGGCAGCGGCCCTCTGATTCTGCACTTGGGGTGTGTGTGTTTAACACAGTAGATAGGTAAATCACAATCTCGTTCTACTGTACATGATTGGTTGTACAGTTGAATGACAATAAGGGTGATTTAATTTAATTTTAATTTAATAGATAGGTAGTGGTGTTCCTAAAAATAACCAAAATAAAAGTGTTACCACAAGGATGATGATGGTCATGATGAAAAAACAGGTGTATCACTCACATCCTTCAGTTGCCAACCTTCTCTCTCTGGCATTTTGTATCTCCATGATAAACAAACAAACAAAAGGTTAAACACAAACAAACAAAAAAGTTAGACAGTTTAAGCAGTCACTTATTGAGGATCCCCTTGTTTTTTTCCCCCCTCAGAGTTCTTTCTTGGCCCACCACTTCAATCACCTCGCCAGGTGATCAGCAAAAGAGTACATCAGTGATTGGTGGACACTGCTGATGAGTCAAAGTTTGCAATGGGGATTAAAATAGAAACAGTCTTGCTGAAAGAATGGTGATAAACAGTCTTGCTGAGAGAATGGGGATTAATTACTTTGTTGTTGGGGGTCCTGTACGGGGTAAAGTTTGCAATGTGTTAAATGCACCCAAGAGTCACGTTCTTCAACTTTCACAGCTGTTGGTGTTGCCAGGATGACTTCGTATGGTCTTTGCCAGGGAGCATCAGCCCAGTTTTTCTTTTTGATGACTTTGATAAGGACCAGATCCCCCGGCTTGGCCAAGATGGGTGCTTCCCCGTGCTCCATCCTGGGAAGAGTAGCATGGATAATATCTCTGTCAGTCAACATTCTTTGCATGTAATCAGCTAATCATACCTCCTCATCACTTGGATTAAATGGCCTTAATGGTGGGAGTAGTAGGGCTTGCCATACATTATTTCAAATGGGGATAACCTCCCCTTTGGTGGGAACTATCCTCATGTAAAACAAAACTAGGGGAAGGCAATAGATCCAATTCTGTCCTGTTTCTGCCATTGTTTTTCTAAGCCTTTCTTTAATGGTTCTATTTGTGCACTCCACCAATCCTGCAGATTGTGGATGGTAAGCTGAATGTTGTTTTAGGTTAATGTTGAGTGCTGTACCTAAGTGTGATATAATCCGATTTACCAAATGTGTTCCATTGTCTGAATAGATCTTCTCAGATATCCCAAATCTAGGCATCATTTCTGCTAGCAGTTTCTTTGCCACTGTAGCAGCATTTGGGTGAGTGCAAGGGGAGGCTTCTGTCCATTTGTAAAACATGTCACAAATAACCAAACAATATGTTTTGCCTTCACACTTATTTAACTCAGTGAAATTCATGCAAATGTTTTGAAATGGATAAGTAGATGCTGGAAAGGAACCTCTTTCAGGCCTTATGTTTCCTTGTGCATTGTTTTCTGCACAAATTAGGCATTTCTTACAAAATTGAGTAGCAAACTGGCTAAACCCATAAGCAGTGAAAGATTTATTTGGCATAGAAACCATACCCCTCTTTGATACATGGGAGACCCCATGTAGCAAAGTGGAGACCTTGTGAAATAATTTGCTTGGTAAAATTGGTTTGTTTTTGTTGCATTTGTAAAGGTTGGAAGTGTTATCAAAAGTTGCTTCCTTTTGAATCCATCTGTAAATTTCAGCTTGTGTTGGTGTTTTCTGAGCATCAGTGAGAATGTCATGTGATAGATCATCTATCAGTGTCAAAATGGAATCTGGTGGTGTGTCTTGTTCAGTAAGGGCAAGTGCAGCGGCCTTAGCTGTTTGATCTGCAAAGTTATTGCCTTTAGAAACAGTATCTGTGCCACTGGAGTGTGCTGTACATTTGCATATGGCTAATTTAGATGGGAGTTTAACACTATCCAGCACTTTCAAAATGAGGTGTTTGTACTTGGGCTGCACGGTGGCGCAGTGATTAGCACTGCGGCAGCACATTTTTACCCTCGGCCGGGGGATCGCGGGGATCATGAGATCATGGGTTCGATCCCTGCCCCCGGCCAACAGTGATCTGTGTGGAGTTTACATGTTCTCCCCGTGTTGCATGGGTTTACTCTGGGATTTCTCCGGTTTCCTCCCACATGCTAAAAACATGCAGGTTAGGGAAACGGGGCACTTGCGCACGCAGCGACCAACAGCTGGTGGCTTGTCACCAGACTGCAAAACAAATCTACCTACGGGTACAAAATAAGTACAAAAAAAAAAAAAGGATTGGCTTCCCTGTTGATGTAATCATGCCTCTTCCACTGTTGTGCAAAGTGATGGATGGTAGAGAATGCATACTGACTATCAGTATACACTGTGAGTGCTTTCACTTGGCCTAATTTGCAAGCTTCAGTTAGTGCAATTAATTCAGCTGCCTGTGCAGAGTAATGTGATGGGAGTTTTTGTACTTTTAAAACAGTATCATGGGTGACAACTGCAAAACCAGCTAAATTTGAGCCAGGACATCAGTGCTGACCAAAAGTTGTTGTTCAGGTATTCACTCAATTTTGTCCAACTGAGCCATGGGTCCTTTGTAGATGAGATCAGACAAAGGTTGCACTTCAAATGAATAATTTGCAATCCAAGAATGACAATAATTTAAAGTACCCAAAAATGACATCATATCCCTTTTTGTGATGGGCTTTGGTGCTGACAAAATGGCTTGTTTGCGAACTGGATCAACATGTCTGCACTCTGCTGATAAAATGTGGCTTAAATATTGAACTTCCTTTTTCCACAACTGTAATTTTTCCTTGTTGACTTTGTGACCTTGTTCTGCTAAAAATTTCAGTAAGGCTATGGTGTCTTTTTTGCATGTTTCTTCATCAAGTGATGCCAGCAAAATGTTGTCAACATAAAGGAGCAACTGGTTCCCATTAGGAGGAATAAACTGTGCCAAGTTCGCTGACACTGCCTGTGATAAAATGGTTGGTGACTCACAATAACCTTGTGGCAATCTGGTGAATGTGTACCTCTTATTTTCAAATGTGAATGCAAACCAAAACTGATGATCTGGATGAATGGGGATGCTGAAAAAAGCAATACTGATGTTGATCACTGTGAAATATTTCATTTGTGGTTGTGGGTCATTCAACAAGGTGTGTGGATCTGGGACTGAAACAGCCCTTGGGATAACTGCTTTGTTTACCCCCTGAAGGTCTTGGATCATTCGCTATCCGGAGGATGTTTCGGCCTTCCTCACAGGAAACAAAGGTGTATTACTGGGAGAACTCGAGCATGGAACAATGACCCCTGCTTTTTTCAGCTCCTCCATGACAGGTTTAATGCCCTCTTGGGCCTCCGGACGTAGAGGATACTGTCTTTGGTAAGGCCTATAGTGAGATTTAGCATTAATTTTAATCAGTTCTGCATTTTCTATCAAGCCTACATCTGCCTTTCCTGTTGACCACAGAGAATTTGGAATTTGTGAGAGTTCATGTTCCTCTCTTTCTGTTAATGGAAAAAGTGATCATGTTGGTGAGTTGGGGACATCAATGTGGACGTCCTTCTGTACTGTGGTCACCCAGTTCAAAGGCAGTGAGTAGGTGTCAAGTTTTGGAGAATATTGAACTTTTGGATCAGGAGTTTGTTTCCAAGATTGATCACATTCCTTTGCTGTTGTTACAAAATGTTCTACATCCTTCCTGTGCATGTGTTTGGGTTTGATTAGTAAGATGTGGGGCACCCCCCCCCAGTGTTTGAAATATCTGTTGTTTTCGTCACATAGCACAACAGATTCTCCCACATAACCCTTTGGCGACCAGTAGAGATTCTTTATCACCAATCTGGAGGATGGATTTGCAAGGAATGTTTTTTCATAGTTTTGATCTGGGCCACTCAGATGACTGTCATACATGCTGTAACCATATTGGTCTGTGGCCTGCTGTGTGGTGGGAATGTTTGATTTAAAATATTGCATAGCTTTTGCAGCCAGGTCCACGGTCACGGCGCTTGGCCTGGCTGAAACCAAACATAGTGAGTAAAAATACCTTGGCATAGCGAAATCCTGCAATACATTTACTCCTGCAATATCCTGCAATACATTTACTCCACATGTGGGAAGTGTGATGCCCTCATACCATTCTCTGTTGGGATTAGGGCAATGTTGAGAGCTGTGAGCAAATCTCTGCCCAAAAGGTTAACGGGACATGCCTGTGATAATATGAATGAACCTTCTGCAATGTCCCCTGTGACAGGATCTTTTACCTTTACAGTTTTGGAGAGGTGTTCTGTTTTTACTTTAAGTTTGCCAATTTGACAGTTACTGTTTGATCTGATTTTGTGAAACCTTCAACATCTGTCCCTGCAATGACTGATCTGCATGCCCCTGTATCACAGAGAAACCTTATGGGGACCCCTTGAACCTCCAATGTCACTTCAGGTAAACACTGCATTGTTAACATAAAGTCAAAATCAGGAAAATGAAAAATGTCAGCTGTAACATTGTCAGTGTCAGTGTCATCTGTTGTACTTAGCTTCAGGTCGGCTAGTCACATGTTGTTGTCTCGTGGATGCTGTGGTGGCGGTTGGGAGCGAGGGCCTCCTCCGTCTCTCCACCGCTGCTGGCGTCCAGGACATTGCCTCCGCCAATGGCCCTTTTGTCCACATTGATGACAAACGTCACGTTCCCCTTGCCGCAGCCAGCTCATCCCACGCCTCCCTCCGTCCCCCCCCTCCACCACAGGGGTCCAGTTTCGGTGCCACCCTGAAAAATAGAATTGGGGGAAACTCACACCTGACCCCTTTGTGTCAACAATCATAGAAACAGGAGTTGATTCAATTTCACTTTTCCTAAGTTAACACATCGCCAAATGCACAGGTACGGTATATAACCAAATGTTAGCGGATGTAGTCAGCTAGGTGTGGGTGCATATTTTGCAAAAAGACACTTTTTAAATACTGCCAATAAGGAATTGTTGGTACCCCTCTGTTAATGAAAGAAAAACCCACAATGGTCACAGAAATAACTTGAATCTGACAAAAGTGGTAATAAATAAAAAATTGTATGAAAATTAACCAATGAACATCAAACAATGCTTTTGAATTGTGGTTCAACAGAATTATTTTTAAAAAACAAACTCATGAAACAGGCCTGGACAAAATATTTTGTTGCACAACATTTTGAGCCAATCATTGCGATCAAACGATTTCTGTAACTGTCAATGAGACTTCTGCACCTCTCAGCAGGTATTTTGGCCCACTCCTCATGAGCAAGCTGCTCCAGTTGTCTCAGGTTTGAAGGGTGCTTTCTCCAGATGGCATGTTTCAGCTCCTTCCACAGATGTTCAATGGGCTTTAGATCAGGGCTCAGAGAAGCCCACTTTAGAATAGTCCAATGTTTCGCTCTTAGCCATTCTTGGGTGTTTTTAGCTGTGTGTTTTGGGTCATTATCCTGTTGCAAGACCCATGACCTGCGACTGAGACCAAGCTGTCTGACACTTGGCAGCACTTTTCTCTCTAGAATACCTTGATAGTCTTGAGATTTCATTGTATCATGCACAGATTCAAGACACCCTGTGCCAGATGCCGCAAAGCAGCCCCAGAACATAACAGAACCTCCTCCATGTTTCACAGTAGGGACAGTGTTCTTTTCTTGGTATGCTTCATTTTTGCGTCTGTGAACATAGAGCTGATGTGCCTTGCCAAAAAGTTCCAGTTTTGTCTCGTCTGTCCATAGGACATTCTCCCAGAGGCTTTGTGGCTTGTCAACATGCAGTTTGGCAAATTCCAGTCTGGCTTTTTTATGATTTGTTTTCAACAGTGGTGTCCTCCTTGGTCGTCTCCCATGAAGTCCACTTTGGCTCAAACAACGACGGATGGTGCGATCTGACACTGATGTACCTTGACCTTGGAGTTCACCATGAATGTGTTTAGAGGTTGTTCTGGGCTCTTTTGTTACCATTCGTATTATCCGTCTTCTCCTGCGGCCACATTAAGGGAGGTTGGCTACAGTCCCGTGGATCTTAAATTTCTGAATAATATGTGCAACTGTAGTCACAGGAACATCAAGCTGCTTGGAGATGGTCTTATAGCCTTTACCTTTAACATGCTTGTCTATAATTTTCTTTCTAATCTCCTGAGACAACTCTCTTCTTTGCTTCCTCTGGTCCATGTTTAGTGTGGTAAACACCATGTCAACAAACAGCACAGTGACTACTTGTCACCCTTTAAATAGGCCGACTGACTGATTACAAGTTTGTAGACACCTGTGATGTTAATTAGAGGACACATCTTGGTTGAACATGTCCCTATGGTCACATTATTTTCAATCTTTTCTAGGGGTACCATCATTTTTTGTCCAGGCCTGTTTCATGAGTTTGTTTTTTAAAGTAATTCTGTTGAACCACAATTCAAAAGCACTGTCTGATTTTCATTGGTTAATTTTCATAGAATTTTTATTTATTACCACTTTTGTCAGATTCAAGTTATTTCTGTGACCATTGTGGGTTTTTCTTTTATTAACAGAGGGGTACCAACAATTTTGTCCACAGCTGTAAGCTATATTTAAAAGCTGAATCACTGAGTATTATTCAGTGACAATATTTTTCCTTAATCTTCAGTTTAATTCATCATATTGATGATGAGTGTAGAGATGAGCATGTGTGCACATCTACCTAACTCTTGGGCACCCCGGTGTGGCTGTTCCGGGTAGAGGGGTGGAGACAAGCAGAGGCAAGGTGACGTCAGCCACAGCTTTCCCAGTCTGGAGTTCTGTGAAGTCGGGGTGTGGCTGAACAGCAGGGAGCGCAAAGGAGGAGGAGCAGAAGCACAGCCCCCATGCCAGACTCATCATGCAGCACAGAAGAGATAAAATACATATTAGTTAAATCCTTTCCTCTCTTCTACCATGGTCAATTTCTCAGGTGTATCACCAGATTTTGACCTCACCGTCCAAGTCCAGTCCAAGTCAGCCTATCGCCCTTTTTTTCCCCCCTTCCATCTGAAGCCACTGTTGCCCCTCAGTTAGAGAGATGATGCAACTGTGAGCTAAAGAATACAATTACACTGCAAAAATGACCTAATGCTGTTTACCTGCCTCCAGGCATCCCAAAAAAAGAAGAAAAAAATCAAATTTTCTTGCTCTGCTGGCAGGCAACCTTACTTAAAATAAGCAAAAAAAATTCTGGCACTTGATAATGTTCGCTAAAAATAAAGAAAATATCTGCTAATAAAGAAAGATTGAATTGCTTGAC